>DWMF01000869.1:0-12878 GCA_018244815.1 Parelbella polyzona | reverse complement strand
ACATCAGAACTGTTCTCGTATGACAGGACAAGGACACCCGTATCCGAGAGTGAAACGATGAAATGATAGATGATTATGATGATGTTTAAGAAATGTGGGAATGTTTTATGAATTGCTTAAAATTTGCAGAATAAAGTTTGACGTCGAAATTCGTGTGCGGTTCATTATGACTGTCTTTTTCACAAATATGTATTAGTTTAAAAATCTTGTGTTTACGTCGAGCTATGTGAACTATGTACCCGTATCAGTCATAAGCAATATCCGATATACACACAGCTGTGGGTGGACAGCGGATGGACAGCGATATACACCAACATTATGGCTAATTTTCACTAGTACAAGTTTCCTTACAATACCGGTTGATTAATAAAATGTTGAAGGCAAGAAACCCCAGTAGCATATTGCTTCGACGACAATCACTGTCGTGAAATTTTATTTTCCTGCATGATATCATAGAACGGTGATTAATATAATACATACTTTCCACCTTCGTGTTTAAGTGGTTTAGTGCTATAGTACCTACATTTTATTTAAATGGTTGCAATTAAATAATTAACTATAATTACACAATTATATAATATTTACATAATTGGTCGAGTGGCTGCAAGCGTGACTGCTGATAGAGAGGTACCGGGCTCGAATCCCGGTTGGGGTATTGGATTTCTCTACCTTAGGCTTTCTAGTTACAGTTTCTAGCAATGGTGATTGGTAATGAATCTCATGAATCGTTAAATTAGAACTTTGTAACCCTTTGGAGCATAATAATATACTGTTTATATTTTACATTGCGAAATCCTAAAAACGAAATTAAAAAGATAAATTTGATAATAATAACTAAGAATATTCCATTACATACTCACTGATCAAAGTTCAAAAATTACATGATTTTAATTGAATTTTAAAAATAACCGTACTTAATTATATAATAAGATTATTTTTGATTTATTTTTTTCCAATTTGGCCTCATAATTCTTTATGATTTAATCATAAATAATTACAGGGAATCTCGCAATTACACACAAACACACTTAACTGATCCCGTCACACTATTTAGTTCGTTATCGTTAAATTAAACAACTTGTATCTAGAACTCGTTGATTCCATATCCCTGAAGATACTCCGGTTTGGGGCAAGCACGTGTTGATATTCTATGCCATACTTCATATAACAAAGCGCCAATTATAGCATTATAACTATTAAGCAATATCATGTAAACTGCGATGACTCATTGGAAGTGTACTACACTCCTTTGCCTATCTCTTCGGGGTTTATATGTTTAATATTAAGTTTCTTTTTACATGATACGTTTGCTTAATTACTTTATTCTACACAAAGATAATGTGTCAACGAGAGCATTTCCGGTACTTATCACGAGGAAACAATAGTTGTCTTGATGAAGGCTGTTAGGAAGCTTAAAACTTCCGACCCGATGTTCACTATCACAGACATTCAGCATACAGTAAAGCGGGAAATATATTAGCAATTCTTACACCATTGTTATGTGTGTGCGTGGTGACCATTTACTATCGGAACGGAAATGCCTGTGCTAACTTTGCTTCGTAAACCGACATTAGTGACAGAACAAAGCTAGCTAGCTAGCTTATATCTCTAACAATTAAGATTGAACTATATATTTTGTATAATTCATGTCTGATTTAAAAAATGCCTCGTTGATCGAGTGGTTGCAAGCGCAATTGCCGATCCGGAGGTCCGGGGTTCAAATCGCGGGTCGGGTGCTACTGGATTTTTCTAATTTAGAATTTCTAGTAGGGACTCCGAGTTTGGTTCCGTGTCAGATGTATGTACAAGCGTGATGTTACGTTCTTCTTTTTTAAATTTCAAATCTAGCAAAAAATACGAATAACTTGGTTGATAAATTGAAGCACTGTGAAAAGTATTTTTGTTACAATATCCATAATCCAGAATGACACAGCATGAAATCTGTGTTAATAATTATAAATAAAAAAATAAATGTCGTATGACATCTCCACACACGACCATCTACTCCAACGCAGATGCAACTACGTAAAGAAAACACATTGTACATACATGTAAATGTACATACATATATATATATACATATAGACTTATTCATTCCACACCCAGACTCGGAACAAATATTTCTATCATAATATGCTATTCGCCTTTTAACGATTTTACGATCGAAATAAAATTTCAAAATTTTGGAACATATTGACCAATTTGGAAATTATTCTATTGAACATTAAATTAAGTGATCCATAAAGTTTATTTTCCTAAAACTATGCAATAAAAAGAAAACATGTTAGGCACATGTATTTCAAACATGGTTAAAAATAAATTTTGTTGCAAACTAATTTGCCGTATTTAAAATGCAGTGGTTTTTGTTAGTTGCTATTTTTGTCCAAGAACCAAAATTAAATTTATCAAAAAAAAATACCTACTATGCAAAGGTAAAATGTTTGAAAAAGCAGGTATATGAGTATTCTTAAATTGTATATTGTCTGTTATTTTTTTTAAAGCGCGACTGTCGATCGGGAGGTCCTGGGTTCAGGCGTGAAATTACGTAATTTTTTCAGTGACTTAAAAAAAGAGGGGGTTCTCAAATTGGGGATTTTAACCAAATGTTTGGTTGGCGCACGAAGATATTAAACAAAAAAAGTAACATCACGCCTGTAATCCCCGAAGGGGTAGGCAGAGGAGTGTAACACACTCCCACCTTTCACCAAGACAGTGGAGAAACGTGGAAAGATATTTAGATTTAAAAAATGACCTAATAGTAATTGTGTTTGAAAAGAACTGAGAACATATTAATTACACAGCATACGGCAAGCCGAGATCAGGGCGCGGTGGCGCTCCTCGGGGGAGGCGTATGCCCAGCAGTGGACTGAAATAGGCTGATGTTATTGATGATGATGATGTTGATGACGATTCATATAACGAGGTTATAAGACCGCGAACCCAAGGCAGTACAAACATTATCGCACGTCCATTGCCAAATTCAAGTGAGTTAACTAGCGAGTTATTTCCGCGTTTAAGCAAACTGTTTACCCTTGACAGTCTAAAAACTATTTGCACTGTCAGCGATTTTTTTAGATTCATAAAACGACACAGAAATAACTGTTTTTAAATAAATAAAAACCAATACTTAAACGAGTGTTTTAGAGGATTATATAATGTATTATTCATCTTAATCATAATATAATCATAATGTAATCTAATATAATAATAATGTTAAAATTAACATAGATTAATATATTAGCAGTGATAAGCCTAGTGGTTAAGAATTCAGCCTCTCACTCCAGGGGTGCTGGGTTCAAATCCATGGCGCGCACCTCTTTATAAAAGTGCGTTTTAAGTTTAAATATCACTTTCTAACGGTGAAGGAAAACATCGTGAGGAAACCTGCACACTTTAAAATTTACAAAAAAAATAATTCTAAGGTGTGCGAAGTCTGCCAACCCGCACTTGGCCAGCGTGGCAGACTGTGCCCTTAACCTTCTCATTATATCCCTATTCCAACAGTGGAATGATAAAAAGGGTCGAAAGAAAAAAAATCTCGGTATTTGTACCTATAATTCTAAAACAACACACGCGTTGGGAAGACGAAATAAAAATACAAGTAGGGCCGAACTGGATAAGGGTTGCTTAGGAGAGGTACCAAAAACGATCTTTAGAGGGGGCCTTTGCAAATAGGTGGCCTACTATGTACCTACTTATATACTTTTTACAGATCAGTATTGCAGAATTAGGGAAAATTGTTAGTTTCAAAACTATAATTCTATAATTATAATAATAAACGTCTTCGGCTCTGCTTAAAATAGAATTAATCAGATGTAATTTCAAGTATACTTACAGTAAATTACGTATATTAAGCCAATTGTCAATATCACACAATTGAGGTACGATCATTACACAAAAAATATACGACCTCACTTATATAAAACGGTTTATCGCGTTATAAGATAATGTGTGTATTAACGTTTACGTTCAAAGAACTAATGAAAGATGCCTTCAAAATGATTATTTTCGTGCCTTTAAGGAAATAGTCTTTTTTTTTTAGTATATGTTCCTTTATGTACTGGTTGTTAAATTTGTTAAAAAATCAATTCATGAAATATTTCCTTCCGTTAGCAGCTTATCAATTAATGAAAGTAAGTATAAAATGTATTTAAATGTCATCTTACATCCAACTCGCAGGTCAGTAAAATAAAAATAACTGACCTAATGACTATAGGCTAATATAAACTTTCTAGGCGTCTTTTGAGTTTCCCTTGACAACGCCTCATTTCCTTAATAGGTCCTTTCAATTTATTTTTAAATTTAAACAATGAAGTATGCGCTAAATAATCGCCAAATTCACATCAAAATCATTAAAGGCCAATAGAAACTCTAAATAAACCTACTATTACAGCCAACGCTAATGACGCTAATGTCCATTGATATGAAGCACCATCTAATGCGTTGTAGAAAATGCATGTTATAATTTTTTTACAGTTAATGCTATAAGTATTTCTCTCAATTCAAAAACTCTTGCACTGAAATACATATATCAAAATTTTTGAGGTAGTTTCCAAGCAGTTCTTATAAATAAATGTTTATTCACAATGGCCGGCGAAGACGATTTGAAAAATGCTTGATCCGAGCGGCCAATATTATAAGAATTTTTGAAGTAATTAGATTTTTTTATATGTATTTAGCCTAGCAAATAGGTAGACGGGCCACCTTCTGGTAAGTGGTCAACGTCATCTATGGACGCTGCAACACCCGAGGAGCGGCCCGCTTTTAAGGAGAGCTCTTTTTGCGCTTTTCTCGAAGAACCCCATGTCATAATGCTCCGGAAAAGTCTCGAATGGAAGCTTATTCCATATTTTGCAGGTTCGCGGCAAAAACGATCGTGAGGACCAAACTGTGGAGGACCGCTACAAGTTTAGTTGACGTGGGTGAAACCTCAATATTCGGCGAGTTCAAATTGAAGTTGAAGTTGATTGACTGGAATCTATGAATAATAAGCAAAGTTACATTAACAAAGCAATTTTCGAAAAATGAATTTCTAATATCTACCTACATTTTTTTCTTTTGCGTTTTGTTTGGTTGTTGGGATTAGCATAAATTAGTAAAAGTTGGCAATATTTTTATATACTATTCGTGCCAGTTTGAAGTCTAATATGCTATGTATGCTAAAATATACACACATACCTGTGTTGGTATGTTTTTTTTTTAGTTTATTGTTAGCAATGTCGCCATATATTTTACGATTTTACAGTTTTGTTATTTATCAGCCAAAACTTTCACATATACCTACGACTTTGTTACTTATCAGCCAAAACTTTCACATAGATATACCTTTATTATGAATAAATTGTGTGACACTTATTTTGTAAGTTTCCGTCAAAAAATGTGCGTAACGTGCCTGTATTTTGTGTAGGTACCTACAATTTAATATACTATATAGTTCTTTTTTTACCAAGCTTCTTTATTTTACATTTTGCTACCTATTTAAAATAATTTATAAATGTGCGTCAATGAGCCCGTGAATAAATCCTTGCATCATATGATTCTTGTGAACGACAATAACCACTTGAACGGCAATATTCCTACTCAATAAACGAACAAACAGCATCGTCACCTAATTGACAACACTATCGTTTAAACGGGAGCAGCATCGTATTTCACAGCTGACATACAGAAAAAATGTGGTCCTTTACGATTTGAACCGGTGTGTCAACCTACACTAACCATGCCATATTAATATAGTCGTTATTAGTTTTCTAATGACCATCGAATCACGCCGACCAATGCGGACCACTCAGCTCTTCCGTTCCATCAGTGTTAAAAACGATTAAATTTTGTTTCAAGTTCCGCGTATTTGCACGTACATATTTCCATGCATTTGTTTATGATCTTGCGTAAAATTTGTGGTTAAGCCTGAAAAATAGCTGCATGTTTGTGGCACACGCTCTTAAATCGGGTTACAACTCGCTCGAGCGAGCGTGCGTTGGGTTAGTATGCGGCCGACGCTGCACTGTTACACACATAATATTTATAAATACTAGCTGACGGAGATAAACGTTCGTTAGTTGAAAATATTGGCCATTAAGTGCTGTTATAAAGTTTATTTAACCAAAGACAATAATTTATTATCAATTAAAAATATTCCGGGGATCTTTAACGGAGTAATAATAAAATATAAAACAATTATTTTGACAATAGTACAATAATTAAATAGAAATCGTCGTGAGGTGAATTAGAAAAATACTTAATAAATGGTTTTAAAATATTCGGATACTTATGATGTTGACAGCGATATTTTGTGTTTATTGAAGTTTTATTAAGTGTATAAAATGGCGAACGCGTTAGCAATATTGCAAGGTTTGGGGCAGAAAGTTGCAAGAAAAGAACATAATGAGTGCAGGACGCTCCAGATCAATATGCCCCAGCCACGGTCTGTGGACATCGAGTTTAAGGACATCACCATGACAGTTACGGAAGGAATTATAAAACGAAGTGAGTATATTGAGTACTGCTTTCCTACTGAAACTTTGGCTAGGTACCTAATATCAATTGTAGTTATTAGCCGAAATCGTCAACTATTTCCGAGTATGTAATGTGACTATGGAAAACTATGCAAAACAATATATTTCTACCTGGCATTATCTATTGTAAAATACGTAGGTAACTCTACCTAAACACTTGCGTAACAGTTGTAAAACGTTATTTACAGTTCGAGTTTAGGTTATTGATAAAATTTTCCGCTGTTACAGCGTATTTTAAGCTTTGAGCAATATTCTGTTTTGTGATTTGAATGAAATGGACACTTTACAGTAGCGATAGGCATAATCTGTTTCATCACTGAGGAGGAATTACATACGTACACAGAGTACTTGATATCAGTATCATTATATCGTCATGCCAGATACCTTATCGGATAGACAGAGAGCATCAAGTGTCAAATATCTCTAGCCTTACAGATCTGACATGCTCCTATATTGTATTCATCAGTCTTTAAAGATGTGTGTCGATTAGGGAATTTTATTCGTCAGTCTTCATACATGTGTGACGATTTGGGAGACTTCTGACTTTCTCATCAGCCAGTATCTGACCGAATTAGTCAGGATATGTGTTACTTGGTAATAAAGGAATAAATAAATAATAAAGGATTATCGAGTAAAACATTTTTAAAACGTTAACTGATGAACTATGCAAATGGTACCCATAAAACTGTTGGTAATAAAAGATATTTATTTAACGGGGAAAATGAATCTAAAGACAGAGTTTAAAATTCAATTATGTATTGCAATAATTATAGTGATTATGTATAATATTATTTTACCGGAAAATAAAACGACATTATATGGGAAAAAACACTAGTAGTTGTTAACACAGTTACCATACAAAAATATACTAACCTAAAAAAAATAATTATTTAATTCTTGTATAAATGCTTGTCAGATAATAAAATAAAGTGTTTAGTGATAACGATGAAATAATAGCGAGCGCTGTTTCACTTCCACTTGATTTAAAAATAAAAGAAAATGACACGTTTAATAACAAAAACACGTTGTTGCCTGTTCCTAAGGGATACGATGTTAAGAGAACTATTACATGCGTATGCGCAGCTGATAATCACGACTAATCACTTGTATAAATGTTTAGAGTGTAATTAAACATTTACTTGGAAATTATATACGTTTGTGTTCATTTGTGCAATCGTAGATCAACCCATCGATCATTTGCCACATATATACACAGTAACTCACAGACAACCCAGAGACAAAAAACAATTTCAAAGTAAAGAAATTTAAATGCATGCTTTTTCCTTTTTAATACAACTCGTCTTATTTTTTATATATATCCGTTATTTTTATGATGCAGATTCTCAGGTCTTTAGCTTTTATATTATAATATACTAGTTGTGCCCGTGACTTCTTCCGCGTGGCATTTAATAAAAAAGTTATTGTTCAGTTCGCAGATTTTAGTTTTTTACGCGGTACTGGACAGTACTTGGACATTGCAACATTACTTTATTGTATCATTCCAAAAATTCGAAAATTAAAGTAACCTGAGTTACTCCTTATTACATCAGCCATCTGCCAGTGGAAGTCCCGTCAAAATATGTTCCGCCGTTCGGAACAAACAAACAGACTGTCTGTCTGTTTGTTCCGGACGTTGATAAAAGTATATTTAACCTTTTATCCACATCCGAAATTTTTAACTTTTAATCAAATAATTTCAATTAATTTTCCAACGGCAGCCGAACCGGTACTAATCTAGTGTAAACTTGCTTCACGTGGCATATACAAAATATTGAGCTATATAATAATGATACACCGCTGTAATATGTAGTAAAGTTTTTACGACATGCGAAGTCACAAATATACAAAACAACATGATTATTGGCCATTTATCTCCACAATATAAACTTCCTTGTTTGTGCTCTATTGCAAATATTGCTACTTTATTACTCCCGTGTATGTACCTACACATGTTGCTGCGACTAAGTAATATATTGATAGATATCTTGGGACACGCGACTATCTGTGTTCTAGTGTCGGCAGTTTGTGGTATGGTAACCAGATGGTCGATAAACTATATACATTAAAAATACTTTCTGACACACATTGACGGGCAATCAGACAAATTTTTGTTCTGGGTGGAAATCGAATCTACGATCCCCGGTTTAGCAGCTAGGTTATTTGACAATTGGATCAATGAGTCAGTCAACTTGGAGTACATCAGAATACACGGATCTGACTGACTGTTTACTACGATCTTCAAATTGATCGTATATTACTATACTGCGTCGTAGCGGTAGGAAACACATGCAGCTAGTAAAGGGTTGTTCAACTCACCATAAATCTTTTTTCACTACGTCAATTAGTCAATCTCCATCAGTCCACGACGGTCTTTCACTATGTCAGTACTCATGGTAAAACAGTATCTAGGGTTCTTGCTCATTTTTACGTTAATTTTACAAGCGTTTTCACGAGGCAGTGCAATATAGTCTGACTAACCCTTCTGGTACACTGACATGAGATTTCTGCACCATTAACTGCCTTGTTGGTTGAGTGGTTGCAAGCCCGACTACCGATCGAAAGGCCCTAGGTATGAACCCCGGTGTAGTAGTGCCTCGGAGTAATTTCTAGTGATGGCTCGGAGTCTACATCTTTATGGTTATATGCTCACCATCTATTCCATTGTGGGATGTAAATGTATCATGTGAAACGTGGGAGTGTTCTACACTCCTATGCCTACCTCTTCGGGAATTACAGGCGCGAGTTTACGAATTTTGTGATGCATTAATTCTCAAAGTATTTTGTTACGGGGAATCACACACACATTATTAATCTGTCTTAATCGACTGCCAGGCATAGACCTCCCGTAAGATGATTTTTGTGCATCGTCCCCACACCAGGCATACGTTTTGAGGATCATTTCATTAAATTTCTTTCTATCCATAGACAACCAACGATACATAAATATTACAAGTTGCCTTATAAAAGAAGCCCAGTTAGAGTTATGAGGAAAACAAAAGTTTTATTATAAAATGTACAAATTTGAAATCATTTAATAATTAATTTTAACAACCGCATGTTAAGTTCGCGGACCGTCACAGTTTCAGACGCTTTCAGGGTATAAAAAACGATTGTACACTACTTTGTGTTATTTAACGTCAAAGTATGTCAGAATTTCTGTTATGATTGATTAATAGCTACTAAAATGAATTATTGTTTTAGATTAAACAAATTTGTAACTCGAAAAATTGTAGCCGTGAATGATTATAAGGTCGTATTAGCACAAAACGGAGTCATAAAAACTGATAACTGAAAAGAGTTCTCGTCCATAACTAAATTTAATCATCTTTATAAAAAAAACCTCAATTAAAATACCTTTATATTTAGCAATGATAAGATGATCTTAAAATTAGATTTCTGTGTCCGAAAAAATATTTTGAAATACTTATAATATGATCAATCGGTTTGTGTTATTGGTACCAGCGTCTGTCTGTCGAGAGTCATATGTAATTGGCAATCTTCAAATGAAATAAAAAGTGATAATTATCGTCATACCTTCCATGGCTAATGTGATAAGTCAGTTAAGTAACGTAATGTGTAAGATTAAATTTTGATTAATTTAAATTTATATAAGTAGTTTGCGTGCGTGTGTGCGTTTTTGTTTGCGTGGGATATATTATGTATGTATGTATTTATGATAATGAATTTAATTTGTCTGTTTATTATTCATTGGTTTACCGGAAAGTAATTGTAACTAAAAGGGAACTTAATGTTTAAATGTATTCTGTAGAATTCCATTCAGATTTTATTACTTAAATATAACTGTATGTATTAGCCTAACCTAATTAAATACGATTTTTTCTTAATAATAAAAAAACCCTAGGTAGGTTGTCACGTTTTTTGTATCTCAAATTATTACTGTTATCGTATTCAGAAATTCTTTATGATTAAACTTGGTGGAACAACCCAATTAACAAGTCAACTTAAAGATAGCAATTATAAATAATACCTACTATAATGCTCTATTTATCGTTTTATAAATATTATTAAACATGAAAGTAGGTATTCATATTCTATTCGGTCAAACGGTCAATAGTTAGAATAACATTTATTGGACAAGTCAGCGAAAAAGATGATGCTCGGCCTGCTCAGCTGCGGTCGAACACGTCAGCCGGTTTCCAGTTTGACCTGATTATTTTATGTGTTAGGAAGTATTTTCCATTAGTTTTTTGTACCCGGCCTATCATAGCTTGAAAGGCGGCACAAGCTTGATAATTTTTTTATTGATGATTTTTTTGAAATTGATAACTTATCAAACTCAAAATTGATAAATGACAACTATAACAATAACACATGAGCGACAATAGTAGCTGAGAGTATGCGTTTGTGCTCGATGTATATTCATATGTATATATATATATATATGTTGTTACCGGTAGGCTCATCAAAACTGGTATAACTACACTCCTGTACCTCTCTTTCGAGAAGTACCGGCGTAATATTATGTATAATAATGTGTGACATATTAACTTTTGTGAGTTTTGAATAAGACAAGCATTAGTACACTTATCTTACACACACACACATAAATAATATTATGTTATTTATAATTGGGCAAAGAACCCCAGTGTTGGAAGTGGTCAATGTCATATGTAATATGGTGTTGCGTGGGAGCCGCATCTGTTGGTCTAATTGTATTTATTATTATTATTACATTATTACAGCAGTTTCACTCCCATTTCAATCATTCGTCAATTAATTATCCTGATATGTTTAACTTTGCGTTTTATATTCTTGTTCTTTTTTCTTCGTTATTGGACTTCAGTAAAATGAAATCTATGTTACATTTTATGCGTTAATTTGTGCAAGTAATAAATTTATGACTCATATCGTATACCTACTCATGTATCGTTCTCGTGTCGTGTTTACGACGTTATGGGGAAAACATATTCCATACGAAGTTGCAACTCATTGTATCCCTGTTTTCCAGCAATGAGTCGGTAATGAACAATGTGATTGTTTCTAAATTACTGGGCTTGTAACGTACTTACGACATATTATTCCAATAAAGTGACCTTGGTTTCATTACATAAGTTTTATTGTAGCCGTGGGTGCGGTTTCGTTCGCATGGGATTATTGCATGTTATGAGTAACTACCTACGAGTTTTTTGTACGGACTCCAAAACTTTTATAAAATATCCTGATTTACTGCTCATAACATCAGTTATCGGCTAGTGAGTCTTGTAGAAATTCGTTCAGCCCTTGCGTATATTAATCAGAACAAACAGACAATTTTAAAATTGTAAGTTTTGTATTTTTGTTATATGTAACGTTTGTACATACTTTCACATGCACTTATTAATAAGCTATTATTGTGATATTTCAAACGGACACTTCAGTTTTATTTATTTGTATGGATATATCATTACACCAGGTCCCTTGCAGTGTAGGCAGGGGAGCGTAGAGTCCCACGCGCGCTTTAATTTAACATAGAATTTAGGTATATTTTTGTACATAATGTTAACTCTCTGGATCTGAACAGTATGAATATCGTAAGTTTGGATAAATACTTGTCGTTAGTTAGTTTTAATATATATGTAACATGCATGTGTATGTATATAAAAATGTACTGACCTGGTAAACGTAAAGTTGAGGTAGTAACTGAATTTCGTGATGTCAGAAGATATTTATCAACTGTTTAGAATATTATAATATTATAATATTACATATTATATATTCTCATGACTATTTCCCATAAAGGTGTGCGGTGGTTAGTATTCGACGGCACTTATAAATTTCTATTAAATTTATTCGTTTTTTCATTTTTAATGACACGTATTAGTCATAGGTGTATTAAAAAATAAAGACATCGTTTTCGGAACGTAACAACATGTCGAGTCATTGTACCGTGTCGTGCACAGTACAGTTATAATTCAAAGAATATTTACAAAATTACACGTGAAATAAATTATATGTAAAGATGATTGAATTATTAAAGAAGCCGAGAGGCAAATTTATGGGTCCGAATAAAAAACAAATTATTACAATAGAATTTTATTCGAGACCAAAATATGTGATTTTCCTCATCCTAAATATCTAGATACAGACTAAACAAATTTTATTGTTTGACTGATTATTTTACAATAAAAACAACGATACATAAAATTAACGCTTTTAATAACCAAGGCTTACGCACATATTTCAATCCCAAAATTCATATGTATACTATGTAGTTTTATAACATTTTATGCCCACGAAGTCTGACCGTTTAAAATGGACAGTCACTGTGGACGCCTCAGCCCCACCTAGAGGACACAGAGTTTTAAAAGTTACCTAACACGCAAAGGCTTTAACTCAGCATGACGTAACAATATGCGTATCATA
>DWMF01000868.1:0-12880 GCA_018244815.1 Parelbella polyzona | reverse complement strand
TTGCTGCAACGGGGAAGTTGACTTCTTAAACGCTAAATATCGTGTTACAGTTTTGCATGCTTAAGTAATGTCGACAAAGTGCTGCTTTAAACTGTTAAGTAATGTCCTTTAAATGAGCATTAATTGAGGGAAACAGGTAGCTTACTAGATGTAATAGTATTCGTTAGGCAATCCAGGAGACGATCGAGACAAGCTGATGGTGATGATATTAAATTAGCTTCCCTGATCAATGATGTCGTCCAATTGAAAGTTAATTTGGGGAAACCTTAGCATATCAGGTATAACGAGGTTCCTTAAATACGGCCGATGTCCAGCAGCGTAATAAAGTAGGCTGATGATGATGATAGATATTGATCGTGCTTTATTGTTTGACTAATGTCGTCTATAGGAGACTTATTTGGGGGAGAAATACGGATTTGTAATGTAATTACGCCTATTAGGGAAGCTTATGTTCAGAAGTAGATTGAGACTGGCTCATGATGATAATATTTATTATGTGTAGATTACCTAATTCCACGATGCGTATTAATTAAGGTACATAATACTGAGACCAAAGCGTCTATTTTACATCACCCTCAAGGCCTCCGACAAGCCTTCAGGACTATTATATAATCTTAATAACCGTGACCGAAACAAGTAGGTACGGAGAACGTAAAGTTCCACATTTACATTTGCATAGCAATTTATAAATTGTATATAATTTTCCTAAATTCCTTTCAAACTCAACAGGGCAGAAAAAATAACAGTCAAGTTTTAAATTCAGAGAACAGTTTTCGCATTAAATGATCTACATCTGCAAATATTCAAAGGTTAAGAACTGCCTAACGTTGTGAATGAATAATAAGTTAATCTTCAACATTTTAACGAGTACTTTACAAATATTACTAATTCTAGGTCAACAATTTAAATTACTGTAACCAATCGACACCAAGAACTTTGCACACCATAGATAAATAAATAATGATATAATAGACGTCAACAATTGAGACCAGAGCACAAGGTCGTCAGTATGGCACGATCGTAATGATCAAGTCATAATTATACGTTCACGCTGATCACAACTAGGAAATCCTGGAGCATGGGAACGGACATAAATAATATGAACCCATATCCATATCTGAAATAGTATCTGTAGTGCAATATTTTTCAGGCTTTCGAAATGCCAGGAGTAGGACAAACAAACAAGATCAAATTTGTCTATATATTTTTCTATTTCGTATGCATTTGTAGGTAGCAATATTGTGTGTCATATTTTGTTCGACAAATATGAAACCGACATACGATATTTGATTACGGAGTTATTTCTTCCTTCTTAGATCGTAACGTGTCTTGGTATATGATCTATATTGTATAATCTACAACCGTCAGATTCAGTTCTTGGTTTCGCATTTCGGAAGGAATTAATACGTTCAGTAGAACCGTGGTTATAGATTCGAAAATCTATTATATCTATATATTGCAATTCTTGGCAATAATTTTGGGAATTTGTAAGGGCTGAGCGCTTTGACTAGGCTTAGATTGAAAACTATCAACAAACTGGTCACTATTCCTTGTTTTAAGTTTCACATCATAAATTTACAATTCTATACCCATAATTACAGCCGTTATTTGTTCCCCAAATTGCACTACTTGTAATAAACATAATTGTACTCGTATTTAAAAAAGAAGTATTTTATCAATTTGGAGAAAAAGTGCTAGGCAAATATTACTTCTATTTAAGGATGAAGAAGTAGTCATTTTATTTGGATACATTTTCGACATTAACTTTTAACTAGGAATGACAGAAGAAAAAATAGTGGCGTATTTACGATCATAAAAAAACAACGCAAATCTTACTAAATACCTGAAGAAATTCCGATTCGATGGGAGTCTATCGATAAGACAACAGACTATCCCTTGTGCTGAAAATTATTATAAAGAATAAAGTTTTGTGAACGGAACATAATATGTTCGTCGTTTTACAATAAACCTATAAATAAGCTCGTTCCTAATTTACTATGGAGTGCGCGAAAATTGCTGCCAACTGTTTTCCTTATAGCTCGGCAATAATATTCCTTATGGCGGTATGGCCATAGTTATGGTCACATAAGTATTAGAATCTAGCAATATGGTCTTGCCAATCTAGGATACGATTGCATAGTTGCGGCCGGCTTCAATAGATATGCGCGTTATTCCATACATATGTAATGTTGCTGCAGATATTTGTAGTTAATCACATTGTATCAATGTTCAGTCCTAATTACGACGGAAATAGCTATTTTTATTTGCGCAATCCATATTGTGTAATCTCATTGAATTTGTTGTTCATTTAAAGCTTTAGGGCAAAAAGATAGCTATTCTTTCCTTCACTTACCCGTTTACTTATTAAGAAGAAGAGTTCAAGCCGTGAGAAAACCATTTTGTTTGTACGTACGCAGCTTCATAATACAAAAAGAATAATCGATTGGGAGCGTTGACAAAAATAGGAACAAAACAAACAAATTGGACATCTATGCAGAAATGGGGGACGAAGATAGGCTGGTGTGTGAATAAAAAAGACAAAATAAAGCGTGGTGCACAATTGTCGCTGTCTGCACGAGAGGAAATGTCCACTTGGCTTAAGGGCATCATGCGGGCCGTTAATTTTATTGTTAACCCGCGATCGACGGGAATTAGTTATGAGTACGTATTTTGAAGTGGTAAAGATTTATTTTGAGCGGACGGATGTGGCAATAATAGGGTCTGATATGTCCACAGCAATAGGAGATGTGCGAGTTATCGAATTATAGTAAGTGTTGTATGAATGTACGAGTTTGGACGTTTGGTGTTGATTTATTGGCGATAATATTGTTATTGCCAATATTTATTAATTGTGGTTTTTAATCGATTTGATTTTTATTCGTTATATCTTAAATAATACAGTTTTACAATTACTGAGATTAAAGGTTTAAATTTTTAATTGGTTATACTTAAATACCTCGTTGATCGAGTGATTGCAAGAGCGACTGCCGATCGGGTGTCCTAGGTTCAAATCCCGGGTCAGGTAATATTGGATTTATCTGATTTAGAATTTTTAGTAGAGAATCGGAGTCAGGATTTATATGGTGACAGGCTCACCACCTATTTCAATGGACGTAAACGTAACTGGAGAAACGTGAGAAAACACTACACTCTTCTGCCTACCATTTCGAAGATTAAAAGCGTGAAGTTACGTTATAGTTGAATAAGACTCCTTACTGATAATAATAAAGGTGTGGTATTTAGCAATTCTAAGGAGGCTGAAACTTTCCTTACCATGGCATTCCTATATCCTATGCTTCTATAACGCATTCAGCAGAATAAATGACTGTCGTTTGAAGATAACAATCAGTGACATAATCCCTAACGTATTCTTTGAAACAGGGACAAACCTACTGTTTAAAATTTCCTACTACCGATAAGTTACCTAACACACTCAATATTGCTTAACATTGCTGATCCTATATAAAGTGAATGCGTGATAAATGTCACTTTAGCACTGTAATGTACAAAGTTATCTCTTGTTTCTAAACTATGCTTATGAATCAATTAAAATGAATATTTCGTCCTTTTTGGCGCCCAATCAATGCTGAAATTTATAAAGTCTACTTACGTCAATATTCTCCCGGCTTCTGGATTCCTGTAGATGTCGCATTTGTGTAGCGGTCTCGAGGGATCTCCCGGGATGAACTGACCGGTCCTCTCGCAAAGCGCCCGATGGATCTGGAACTGGAGTATGGTGCTCACGAAGTATCTGTAGACAAGATAAGGAATTATCACCTGATGTTTGCGTAAGAATTTTAACATTGGTTTATATCATTTGATGCAATATCTATCAACACATGTCTGAGTTTGGGAAAGAAAAGGGAAATTTCAAAAGTAACCATATTTTTAAAATCTATGTAAGAAGTGAAAACGAAATCTACCTAAAATATTAATACGTATGTAGGTAAATTGATTAATGTATAATGATTAAAATGCCTTATTTGAAAGGACATATGGCACCAAAAGCATCGTAACGCGATTTTTAAAGGTGATCCTCAAAAATAAGATGGTATCGAATTGATTGACTGTGACTTTAAAGTATTTATGGTTCTATAAAAACATCAGGGAAGATATATGGGAGTTTTGCTACGAAATGTCTTTATATCACGGATCGTGTCATTTGTCGACATTTTTTATGTTATGGAGATGAGTATCCGACGTTACTTCATTATCCCTTGACTTGTAATTGATCGTTACGTAAGTGAACGTCGTATTATAAATAAAATAAATAAACTTCTATATGTAATTAGTGCTCGATATATAGCTATTCATGATTAGTATGAAAAAACGTTCCATTTACATATTTTACAAGAAGTGTTTGAAAACATCTTTCAGACATATAAAACAAGGTATTATTTTACAATTCTCCGTAGACATTGTTAATCATCATTATCAGCCTATCTCACTGCTGCTCCACTGCTGGACATAGGCCGCCCCCAATGAGCGCCATCGTGCCCATAAACCCCCATGAATAGATATTGTTGAATATGAGATTAATTTAACAAAAGAGTTTTTCTTTACGCCACTACGAACATTATTATTTTTAACAGCTTCTTGTTTTTAGTCTAACAATTCATTTTCCGCTTGTCAATTATTTATGAAATATGTAATATTATTCCGGCCACTGAAATTATGTGAAACGAACTGTATTATTAAAACTGATTGAGTTTTATTTACTCACGATTTTATTTACTCCGTTCGCTCGTGACCGGACTGCACGGAAGCGGATCGAAGTGTCGGTAAGGGTGTGGAATAACTTATTGTTATTTGGATTGCGGTTTCATTCGCTCTTCACTGTTTTCCTTTAGTACAAGTTAGCTATAGTTTAATTTATTACTTTTAATAATTGATACATAAAGAAGGCCCAGGAGCGGAAGGTGTCGCGAAGATTACGATAGGCCTATGTCTAGCAGTACATTCAGAGGCTGTAGATGAATCGTTAATATATTTCAAATTTATCGTTTGTGTAATACAGGTGTGTACAGGTTCTAATATGTCTTACTGTGTTTAGAGTTGTTAAATTATTTTGCTTCCCATTGCATGTTTGCAACGACAACTGAAACGAAATCCTAGGCAGGATAATATGTTACTGTATTACATCTTTCTGTATAGAACGTGAAGACCGTGATTTTGAGGTCACATTTTTTTTATACGAGTATATATACAAATACAATACAAGGACACCTACAACCAGCGATAGTATTAATTAAAGTCTTAAGTTATATTTTTAGTTACAAAACGAAGTAAATGTTGCGTCCTGAGTTCGGTAAAGCTTAGTAGAAGAGTTGAAGCTATCGTATGTTTTTCGTTGCTTTCATTCAAGTGCTTTGGGAGTATTACATCGAAGGAACTATACTTTAAGAGTGTGTAATGATGCTATTGAATAATAATAAGTAGTTGAGCAATGGTTGAAATTCGACGGTAACTGAATAAATTTTAAATTTGAATGTTATTGTGTTTCTTATGTTAAAGAACATGTCTTGTTATGTTTCTATCAATCTTTATGCTACAGGTTCACCAGTACCACTGACTATTGTATATTTGAAATTGACGGCATGAACGTAAACAATGAATCTGTTCTTTTATTAATTGTAATATGGTATTAAAACATATTGCATTATATGTATTAACTTTCGATATTCCATTTTTATATTAACTTTAACTGCGTCAAATCTGATGCTGCTTTGTGTGCGCATTCTTAAAATGGGAACAAAGGTTTCTAGTCAAGTATTGATACATATGTAGATAAGGAGGTAGGCACTCGATTAACCTCATTAATTTGATTGGCAGAACCAAATATGTGCAATTATAATTACATGCACGTTTTGCTAAAATGCGCGTATGCGTGTTATGAATGATAAAATGCTGCATTTTTAATTACTCAGAGCAAGTGTTACTGAAACGATAGCTCAGATACACGTAAATAATTCGCCGGTTTAATGGTCAGCGAAACTGACTCCTGAACTGGCAGTTGTCGATTCGATTTGTAACCGCGACAAATAATTGTTCGAGTGGAGAAGATGAGTTTTACTAGAATATTTTTTTTTTAGAATTTTGAGTAACATTTTAGCGGCTACAAAGATAAATAATAGCCGTTGATAATTGTAATTTATTATCCAAACAATATGGAACAGTACATATATACATTTATGTACATGTGTGTTTGTTTGTTAATTACGTTTCCGATTATTTACATGCCTATCTGTTCATACTGTGTTTTATGGTTTCCATGAAAATTACAACATAATTAAGGAAAATTTTAATTAGGCTATTAATTTTAAAATTGTTAACTTTTCATTATTAATTATATTGGTTTCTACATGTTTAGCTCTTGTATATTATGATATCTAATGATATTTGGCTGATATCCTTCTTCAAATCAATCGTTAGGTTGGGAATCAAACCTACATCCCTCTGGCTTAATATTAACTACGGGACCAGCGCGTTCAACGATTCATTAGAATCGTTGATGACTTAATCTGTCAGGAAATATCCTACATAAACATTTATGTAAAACGAAATTCTCAGACCATTAAAACTACATCGTTGAATCGCATTAATAAAAAAATAAATTTGCCTCAGTTTTTGGTATAATAGGCCATTTATATTCAGTTGTATGGATTTTGTGTTGAATCAATAAATCATTCCCGCTGTGTCGAACTATTTGTTTTCTTGATTGAGATATAATGGAACCGTGTTAAAGATAAGTAACAGATTTGTGAAGGTTATTCGATTGATTTATATATAATAGATACGTGTAAAACATTTGACTCTAATTTAATTATTGATAAAAATAAAAATATTCAGATATCACTTAATTTAAAAATGCTTCAGATATTCTAAATTAAATTGTGTATAATTTTTTAAAGTAGAAAGTGTTTTTATCTTATATTGTTGTCATTTGTGAGACTTCGAGACTACGGCCACGAATTACAGGCTTTAAATAGGGCTTTAGACAGCTGACTTACAGGGAATAGAACTGTTCTCTTGTTTTAACTTTACGATGTTCAATATATCCTTGAAAATGCTTACAATAATATCTAAGGACATGACCACTCGCTGCCATCTAATCCCGAAGTAAGCATCTTGAGAACTTGTGTTATGGTCACCAGGCGGCTGATAAACTACACGATGATTACAATATCCACCGCCCGCACCATCACCACCAGATCAACAGCCTGCCCAAGTCCATTAATCTAAAAAAAATATTGACGACCTCTCTGACCGCTGAAAAATTTATTCCAAAAACTTCCCTCATATTTAACATTTTTATTACGAACAGATTTTTCCATAACAAAATGTTATAAAATAAATGAAATAATTAATATTATTATTTAACATATAACTGTGTAAAAGCAACGTGAGACTCTCTATAAACATTCGAACAATAATGTTATGTTAGCATTTACTCACAAATTACCATTTTGCGGTTAAAATAACAAAGAAATATACGAACGTAGGCTTTGTATGGAGATTTGATTGAACATAATGTGATGTAGAGTTGGAATCATGTAATGGTAATATATTTGTTGATGAAGACTGAGGTCTATTTTGAACGATCTGAACTAATTTGCAAGTTAATATTGTAAAATTGTCGCGTAGTATCCTTACAGGGCAGGTGAAGAACACCGTTTATAAAAATACACTATCTCCCTTACAGACCTGAGGTGCTTCTTCATAAGTGCTGTAAACGTTCAACTTTAACATGCACACAGGGCTGCCAGTACGTTTTAAAATTTACCAACAATCTCAAAAGCAAGGATAGAGAGAGCGCAATCACGAAAATGTAAACGTGAAATTTATTAATCGAATATGCATTTTCGTGCACTTTGTTGCTTTTAACTTCGCTTAAATTGTACCAACGCTATTGAGACATAAGCGTTTTTCTACACTCTCTTTATTCCAAATACTATATTTCAATTTTATCTCCTGTTTTTTTATATGATCAAATAATAAAATACGTAGTATTGATAATAAAGAACTAAAGAAAATCAATCGTGGAGTCACGAAAATGCGGGCTGTATTATGAAAATTCCGATTTCAATACTCTCCGTCCACTTGATAGATTTTACTCAGACGTTAACAGGCGATCGGCCTTAACTTTCACGTCAGCTTTATTGTACTATGTATATTGTAACACAGTGAGTGCAGCTTGCACCATGGCTCGCCGCCGTACCGGCGCGGGCGGTAGGACAAGTCGCAACAGGAAACTGTTTGTTGACAGGCAAAATATAACTCGACTCCTGCATTTTTCAATCGAACGTAACATGTTTTGCTGTCCAGTTAATTACCTATTACCTATGGTATTATGTGGAACATACCAAGATATATATAATAATAAGTTACTAACTGTGTTTTTTGAATTATGCCAGTCACACACAGTTAGATACGCACGCACGCAGATATATGTGTACATATGTATATGCAAATGTATAAGATGAGAGAGAAAGAAGCAAAAGAGAGAGACAAGTAGGTACATTTTGTTGCAAACGTATTTACAATACAATTGCAATAAGTGAATTAAAATTGTATACTTCGCGTGCTATTACAAATTTGAATAAAACAACATCTCAAGAAAAAAATCGACACCACGGTCAACTCAACCCTAAAACAAAATAATCACGACCCTAAAAAAATTCGACCAGAGCGACATGGAGCAATATGATAGAATAATAAACAAACAATATTTTGGTAGATAAACACAAGACGTTCCATCACGCCTCTAATCCCCGAAAGGGTAGACATGTACCAGGCACAGAGCCAAGCTCGGAGTCACTACTAGAAATTACAAATTAGAAAAATCCTATAGCACCCGGTCCGGGATTTGAACCCAGGACCTCCCGATGGTAGTCGCGCATGCAACCACTCGATCAACGAAGCAGTCAAAACACAGGATGAACAGTATTAAACATATTGTACAGTGAAAACGTACTTGTTTAAAGTAGTTACCAAATACGTGAAGTAATTTGATGAATGTGTTTTGATACGGACGCGAACGAAATTCCCAACATAACTGGGTTTATGTAAGTGAAATGATTTCATAACAAAAATAATAGTCGGCCAGCGTATGAAATCATCGTATGTTCAGTATACGGCACATCGTCATCAATCAGTCATCAGTTACCTAGGGGTGCGAGGAATCAGTGCGAATTGTTCATCATTTACTTCGGAGTGAGTTTATGTAACGAGAATACGGTGCGGTGTGAGGCTATAAGCTTAGCGTTTGTAATAAATAGCAACGAACAAATATGTTATAATATGTTTTTTTGCTGAGAATAAATGTCAGTTTGTATTTCTCAATGTAACAACCGCTTTTTGTATTGTAGAATTGAGAAAAATCCGAATATATTATGATATTATCAGAGAACTAATTACATTGTAGTAGAAATACTCGAAAGGTTTTTAAATAAAAACATTATTAAATCTGTACATGACGTAAAAATTCATAATTTGATTCGCGGTATATATTTTAAAAACATATGCTTTAAAGTAATCCGCGATCTATTATTTTAGCCCATTTGAATATACAATGGATGTAAAAATCTAGGTATTTAATTTTAACTGTGTTAATAACGACTCTATTATCACAGACTACAGAGCAATTATTTAACATTCATAAGCGTATTAAGTAATTAGTAAAATAGCAAAAATATATGCACAATTCCTAACTGGCTCTAATGGATTCTAATCGATCTGATTAGTTGCTATAAATGCTATTACATATGCACTTAATTGAATATAAAACTACACATTAACACATATGTACTTAAGGATAAAATTATATAGATAAATTCATATTATATAAAATCAAACATTTATTTCCGTTGGCTCCTACACTCAGGCCGGGTTGCGTTACGAGTCAATATAGTGTTGAATGTAGAAGAGTTGCGTCAGGTCTGCAACAATAGATACTCTACAATATATAATATGTTTAATTGACACTCAGTGCCTTCTGCTTACCCCACAAGGGAGCTGGACTGATGGACATAATATAAATATACTCCTAACGTACATCTAAGGCTAATGTAAGTAATGTAGGTAGATGCCAATATTTTACGCCCGGACAGAACAAATACTTGCGCTTTCCCCATGAAGCAATTACGGTTTGCTTTTTTATGATATGACAGGCAAGGATTTCGCCGCGATTCCGCCTAATGGAAAGCGCAGTTGCGTCGTAAGATGAAGCACGCCTTCTAGAAGCCTATTCACCCTTGTTTTGAAGAGTTGTAGCTTCGTAATCAGATTCACTGGCCACTTGACCAATGGACCAGTGGATACATTTGAAAATCAATTCTCAATAAATTTTTCGCCATTAACGTACTTCAAAAATGAGTCATATTATGTAGTAATAATAATTATAGTCAACTTGCACTCCACTGTTGGTGTAGTAGGTATGTTATACGCATATGGAAAAACGCGTTAATATTTAATGTGTTCCGTCTCACACTGTTAACTGACCGTCGACTGACAGTAAAGTAGTCACGCAGGATTGTTCAGTGATTTATTGACATGCAATTGTTTTATCATCTAAATCGAAAAACCGGATTCACATGCAAAATTACGATATACATACGTGAATACATAATTCAAATTGCGAAAGTAAATAACAGAAACGTTACGTCCGACAAGTAAATATACGGAATTTAAATTTTGTCCAGCATCTAACTTATTCGTTCAAATGACAGTGTTGAATGTACAAGAAGAATGTCAGGTCAGTGTAAATATTTGGTACTCGCCGTTTTCTTCCTATCCTTCGCGGAACCTGACATGATAGTGAAATAACAATAATAAAAACAAATATATGCAAAGGCATAACTGCCTCGTTATTCCAATGTTTGCATGCACGACTGCTGATCGAGAGTTCCTGGGTTTGACCATCGGGTCGAGTTCTATCGAAGTCTGCATCTATGCCTGGTATATTGCAATAGACTCACTTCATATACACCGTAGGCGTTAAACACAACTAATAAGCCCTGAGAGTGTACTACACTCCTGTGTCTACCTCTTCGGGAAATTACATGTGTGATGTTATGTCAAAAAACTTTATAACATGATTAGTTGGCAATTTCACCGCTACATTTAATTCATACAATATTTAAATAATATACCTAGAGAATACGATTAAAATCAAAATATATGAAACAAATACGATTTCGTTACCAACATCAGAAGGCAGTATTCCGCAAACTCAACCTATTTTATGTAATGAACGACTTCAGTAGTCTAGACTATACCAGACCTGTCTCACTCATAGTGTTTGTTAACATTTTCATATAACATAACAATGATAATTTTATAGTAAAATTTACTAAGACTGTAATTGATAATGTGTAAGTATATATATATATATAATAATACGGCACTGTATAATATTATGACTGTGACCCTTCTCATTCTGAGAGGAATCCCGTCTCCAGCAGAGATACGACAAATAAAACGGGTTGAGAAAAAGACAAGATTCATTCTCTTACCAAGAATATTTCCGTTGCACTCCTGTTTAGAACAATCTCCCTTGTAATAAAAAGAACCTATCTATATCTTTAAAGACATATTTTGTTCTTTGCGTTTTATTTTATTTTCGAACTTATCCTTATAAATCAACTTCGAAACAGCTAGTTTCAGTTAGGAGACTGGCAAACGAGCTAGTTATATCTAGTTTCGACTCGTTATAACTAGTGTATATATACATATAACAAACAAGTTACTGTCTGTGTTTACTTAATCTACTTCGTGTCTGGTCCCCGTCTGTGCGTTAGTTCCAGCTGGCTGTTCCATTTAATTGACTCCTGATCGTATAACAGCGTGTTACATATCATTATGTTAAGCCGCGATATCCCAGCGGGTTAAAATTTTGATTTTGTATGCAGGCACTCTAAACCATTTTTCCTATAAAGAAACTTCAATCTATTTGGCTCGAACACTTTTCAATGAACTACAGAATTGTTATTTCCGCTTCAAAAAATTTGTGTTACTTTCGGGTGTTCATTTGAAATAGCAGCAGATTTTTTTTTAATTAAAGCGAAAGTAGGTGTGTGCTTGTAAGATGCTTTAATCTGATAACCTTGTTCAAATTTTTAAACCTGAAGCGCTGGTATTTTTTTAAGAATTAGGGTTACCATCTCTCATTTATCATATTTCTTGGTTTTCATCACCTCCATTAAATGAATTTGAAAAAAAAATTAAAAATTTCCAACATTGTGGCAAACTATTAAAAACAATCCAATAAAAAACAAGTTTGTAAGGCGTTATGTAGGCAACTTATTTGCAACAAGAAAATAAACGATATCTCGACATCATATTTATTGATTTTATTTAATAACGCATCAACTTTCTATACATAACTACATTTTTTGTAATATTGACTGCTTCGTTGGTCAAGTGATTGCAAAGCGCGACTACTAATCGAAAAACTCTGGGTTCGAATCTCAAATCGGGTACTATTGGATTTTGTATTTTTAAATTAGATTTGGTAACTGGTGAAACGTGGGAGTGTACTACACTCTTTTGTGTACCCCTTCGGAGACTACATGAGTAATTTACGTTATTTTTGTAGTTATTACCTTAGTTGCGAAAGTAAGTTAGTTCCCACTAAGTGGCAGATAGTTAAAATTATACAAATTCGCTTATCTCCAGTAATGTGCGAACGAGCGGTCAACCGACCGAATAATCGCAGCTAAGCGCGCTTGCGCAACAGTTGATATGCCGGAAAAATCGCAAGCTTCTAAACTCACTAACGTATTGTATTGCATTTAATCACAAGATGGCCGAGTTATTCAAGGTTTGCTTATTATTTCTTTATTAGCTACATCGAGTTATCTAATTTTGTCTATGTTAATTC
>DWMF01000867.1:0-12882 GCA_018244815.1 Parelbella polyzona | reverse complement strand
ATATTGTATACTGCGACCGTGACAAAGTTGTTAGATTTCGAAGTACTTTGAACAGGAATGTGTCTGAAATTTTTTTTAGTTGGTTTTAGATGGGTCTAAAGTCCGAAGATTTTTTTTGCAGCATTATGTTCGTCATAATATGTTCGTTACGATATATCAATGTTTGTCATTGGACAAATTGGCGTAGTGTATATGGTTTCACGATTTCATTTTTATATATTAGGTATAAGATTTATCAATAGATTATAATAGATATTGATGGTGTCTACAATTCCGGACAATATGAAGTTTCTGCAAAATTTGTGGTCAGATGATCGTCTGGAAGTTATCCTTAGATATTTTTATTATTTACTATTGCTGTTACCATCGAGTACACCACATAACCACAATGTGTTATAATATATTTATAGAGAATACTGTCTTAATTGTTATTGTACAGATTCCGAAAAAGATGACCGTATTTTTATATCAAAAAGGGCCTATACATCGTATAAGTCTACTCATTGTAAACGGCTGGACCTATTGTAATGCAACACATACCTGCACGTGCCCAGCACTCGATTGTGTTGGGAATTGTTTCCTGTCCATACGTCTATAAGTATACATAAATATGTATATATATATATTGCATACTTGAATTTAACAACATATTGACAATTGACCTTTTTATACCGGTGATATAAAGTGACAAGGGCATGTGGTCCATTCTTGTTGCACCACTGAGATCGGTTCTCTCTTTACTTCTTTTCGTTACGTCTCTGCCTTCTAACTACTCCGGTGTGAATTGTTTCTTCATTATTGCCGATCCTTTTAAAGTTTCACTGGTTTGCAGGGGTGTCCTTTTAGAATGAGAAAACGACAGTCTGCCACACTGACCAAGTGCGAGTTGTCAGAGCGCATACACCTTAGAGAACATTGTAGGAAACTCTTAAGATGTATACGTTTTTTTTTTCACTGTTACAAGTGATACACAATTTTAAAACTCATATTTTTTGCCCGTGCCACAAGACTGCCGTTAGTCAAGAGGTTCAAGCACGACTGCTAATAAAGAGGTTCTGGTTTCGATTTTCGGCTCTGGTACTAAAGGGTTTTTCTAACTTAGAATTACTCGCACTAGTTTTCGAAGCTATTTGTACCAGCTGTATGGCATTAGACTCAGTAAGTGGTAAAACGCGTGAGTGTACTACACTCCTCTGCCGCCTACCTCTTCGAGGATTATGGGCGTGATGTTGCGTTTTACCGTGTACATAATATATCAGGGTTATTTAAAATATATTTGCCAGTGTTGTTCGTAGCAGCACTTGCTATTAAATTTGCGTTGTCTTTTTTTGCTTATAAATAGTATTATCATAGATCACGTCCAGCATTTTTTGTGCCCGTTTAGCATTTGGCTATATTTAAAGATTTATTTGTAACAGTTACTCTCTGGCAAGGTTTTGTTCGTTGGTTCGTCCCTCAATTAATTAAGTTGATATATCTGAATATGTTTTACATCTATGAAATTTAGTATAATCAATGTTATTGGTTAATTATTCATGTTAATATGTCAGTTCTTAACACGTGCTGTTTTTAACGCAGTTAACATAAAGATAGATTAATTGCGAAAGTAATTGCAAAAATCGCCATTGCACTCCCTTCCCTGACTTCATAAAAAATCCATATTTATGATCTTTATATCTATTTGTCAAAAATTTACTTGAATTAATACCAATAAAGTTGTTGACAAAGTAAAACGTTTAATAAAACAGTTAAATTCAAACTTGCAGATTGTAAAATCAGTTTTATAGTCGATGAAACTTAATTCTTAAAAACAACATATAATAAATAATTTAAACATAAATGTGTTTACTTTTAAAATTAAATTTAAACTAAAGTGTCACGTTTAAGTGTAAAATGTTTTCCTCTCAAAATATCTTGCTGAAGTTTAACTGTTGACGAAAGAGATTGGGGTATGACCATTTAACTCTCTCTATTAATATTCCTAGAGAGTTGTAAACCTAAATCGGTAAGGGGAGACGGATTGCATTACTGCAACGACGCTACTGGAGACATGGAGTTTAAGTGATTCCGAACGTATATTTTACTGAAATTAAGTGAAATAAAATGCATTACCTACATGTATTTTTACCGTTTAGGTACGTACGATGTTACAGTTGGTGTTATAAGAAACTCACTGTTATTTTTATAAACTTTTTGTTATGAGGTATTGGAGTTTTATACATTTTTGATATAAAGTACATTAATTATTTTAACACTATGGATTATAAAAAACCAAATAAGTTTTTTACGGTCGTAGCCGCTGGATATTTCTATTTTCTGTATACCTTCATGAGAAATAGCGATAAAAATATGAATCTTTTGTACGAGTATGTGCGTACGTAAATATAAATAACTAAATAAATATAAATAACGTGAATATAAATAACTCTTTTTCTGTGGAAAGTATTCATTCATATATAGTTTACAAATAAAACTGCATTTACATATGTAAAGAACTCAATTTCTGCAGAAAGATATCATTTAAAGATAGATACAATTCACAAATATAAAAATGCATGCAAAACAATTAGAATAATTATATTATCTTCTACAATCGTAAATCTCGCGCCGGTCACTTGTCGTTTCCCTATCGGTCGTGACAAACTGACACGTGTATTTTAATTATTTAATCGTTTATTTATCTTTGCCTGTTATCGATTCGCGTGTGATTTTTTGTCGGTGTCTTTGACTTAAATTAAGGCCCCGTTTGCATGTAATCGTTTGTGAGAAGACATCTGTTTGAGCTTTACCTGTGGTAGGGGTTTTAAGTGTATGTTATAAATATCATGTTGTATTACGTCGCATTAGAGGGAAATATTTGTTTTTCGGTTAATAATAGACACCGGTTGCATATAGTTATATCATACTATTCGAGAATGCTCAAGACCGTGTAAGCGAAATCCGCAGTATACTCATTTGCTTCATTACTCACGTTTCTCGTATTGTACATTAGATGTTTATCGTATTGTATCGTATTTCTGATAAATAAATTTTGGGAAAAGATTCAACTATAAACTAAGACAAGTCCATTACATGTTCAGTGTGAAACAACCTTTATCTGCTTGGTGTGCAACATGTCTATCACCATTAGGAACATTTGACAAGGGTCCACTTGAGGTCGGCGATAGGTGTGTAGGCAAACTGAGTATTTTCTAGTAATAGGTCGCTCGCTGATAGATAAGTTACAGTTAACATTGCGTTATTTGCACTCCTTCCGACCCCTTCATCATTCCACTGTTTGAACAGACATCCCCTCTCAAAATGAGAGGGTTAGAGACTTAGTCTGCGGGCCAAATGCGAGTTGATAGACTTCAGACGCCTTAAAGTTATTCGTTTATTTGTTAGTCAGTTTAATGTTATTTGTTGTGTGGCAATAAAACGTTATTATTGTTATTATTAAAGATTTTTTTAACTCTAAGGTGTGCAGGTTTCCTCACGATGCATTCACTCGTGACTCATTATTGTACTGCACCTCACATAAAAGTACATTGGGTTATTGAATTTTATAATTTTGAAAAATACCGAAAAACCACTTCGCTATGATGCTCGGTTTTTGCAATAATTGCTAGTTAAATGCACCGCTGGAGATTTTGCTCTTTTGTCATTTTTGTTTTGTCATCTTGTAATGTTGCTGTCATCGCTTATGAAGTGTTGTTGCACTCTGTGACAAGTAACCGCACAAAAGGAAAACAAAATCGAGAAGTATCGAGCATGTTTTTAATGTGTTTTTGTTGCACCGTCCGAGTGGTTTCCAATTTTGAAAAGAAAAAAAACCTAGTCTATCATATCTCGGTTGATTCCAATGGTTGAATGTTGACCAATGAATAATGTATAAAAAATATGATGCGAACTAACGTAGAAACACATTTTGTATTCAATACTGGTGAATACGATTATAGAGTTTGAAATTGGAACGATTTTTTTAAGAGCGATCACGTACACTACAGCTGTCCTTGGTGCATATATGAGATTTTCCATTTTCAAATCCAACCTATCAAAATTAGTCACTAGCACTATAGTAGTTAGTGCTAATAATTTAAAATTATATAATTAAAGGTTAGCTGCTCGTAGACACTTAAATCAGATAGCAGTACAACTATTTGGTATTCTACATAATTCCTACCTCGTATCATATTCATCCAAGTACCTTCAAATTTAAAGGCTATTTATAAACACGGTAGCATAATATTTATTCTACTCGTGTGAAACTGTCTTTCTCATTTCCCAATAGCATGTAACACTACGGTATGTAATCACGAATCATTACACTGCGCTGCATAAACCCCCCTAACGAAGTTGCTCTCGAGTGGTAGGCAGCTGTGCAGACGCGCCCGCATCGTCTAAACTTTCTCGTCGAAATATAAACAAGTTTTTTTTTAGTTTTTAAACTTCAGCCGTTTATAACTGGCTGAATTTTTTTTTAATGCAACCGAAATGTATACTTATTAATTTGTAACGTTAAATTACAGTTGAAAGCAACACCAAAGTACAGTGCACTGTAGTTTAAGAAACTTTAGGGCATTATCATATTATATGTAGAGTTACAAATAAGTACTTGAACGTGGCGATATAGAACGGTGTGATACTGACCCGGGATAAATGGTTTACTTGACGTAGAAAGTTGCGGAACTCTTCGAGATTTCACAAGTCCGAACATCGGTTAAGCTGCTGAACTGACCGTGAGGTCTGTTTAAACCACAGATTAAACACTTCTCAGTATTTATTTTAACAACTCGGTATGCAAATATTCAGAAGTGTGTTAGTATGACATAAGGCGGCTACTCTTGGTTTACAAAAATATTAATAAAATATATGGGATTTGCTTATGCGGAGTGCACCGCGAAATATTTCAAGTTGCTAACGTTCTAATCGCGTCTGTTATGAATGGTAAAGTTTAAATCGTTATTGGAAATGATTATAGGATCCGTTTGTTGACCAAGGTTCAATTCGGTTGAATGAACACCGACACGCCCAAATCGGTCGCGACCCCACAATACTTCCGTTCCTCTGTTTAATTTATGTATTTACACTATAGACACGATGACACACAAACCTTTCCATTTATTTGAAATATGCATAACTATTAGCTCGGATAGATAAATATACATAGCTATATAAGTGTGCGCTTGAAAATCTATATATTATATTAGGTATGTAGTTTATCAGGCTCCGCCTCTTTTACGATCTGAACTAAATATTTTTTTTCCAAAAAGTCAAAATATTTTTATTATTATTCCACTGTTTTATGTTAGTAGAATCAAAGACCAGTGTTAAAATGTAGTATTTACAAGTCAAACGAAAACCCGTCGTTCGCATCAGCAACCGATGATCTCCTTTGGGGTTATTGAGCTTTTGAATTGTATAATTTTTACATTATACACTCGGTATATTTTCGAAAAATTATCTTGACACTGAGAAAGTTTTCTTCAACAAATCACTTGTTAAACTCGTAAATAAATTAAAATTGTTACTTTAAAGTCATTAATATACCCCATTGTCTAGCTATTATAGTAAGGAAAATTATGATCATTTCAAAATGTCAGTAACCTAAAAAATGATGAACGAAAATTAAAATCGACAAGTACTATGCAAGATCACAAAGAGTTGTAAATAAAAATAGTGACTAGGTGTGAATGTATGACCACTATAGACCACGATGATAATGTATGGTCATTGATCCCGACTGGACTTTATTTTAACCAAGGCGAGCTATTCAGGATAAAATTTAAAAAGTATTTATGTTAGCCTTTGAAAAATCTATAAATAATTAGTATTTCAAACACTCCATCTTACCCTAAAACTAATAACTACGTCCCTTGGCTGTAGAGACCTTTTAACGGCTGACTTGTGTAGTGTCCGCGCTCGTGGTGCAATATACAAGATGTGGAGTATTTTAATATATTTCCTAAATAAATTTATTAACTTGAGATAAACATTCAAGGACTGTGCTACGTTTAATAAGTATTTTTCGATGTTGATAATCCGCAACTAATGATTAATTTTAAATCAATGCTTTTTTAAATTTCTTTTTTTATTTAACAAAACCGAAAAACAGACTTACAAGATTTTTTAGCTGCCCGTTTAGATATCTATTTTGACAGCTCTGTTTCTGTCATTACGTAATTTACACCAACATTAACTAACACCTAAATCCATTTAAATTATTACAAAATAAAATTCATAACTTAACTGTAAGGTTGTATACACTTATAACCCCTAATGTAGACAGTATCGTAGGTGTCTAGGAAGTCTTATATATAAGCTAAGGGCAAGCTTTTAATTACGCAAGTGTAAGGGTTCACCTAGCATACTTCAGCGTTTTATATACAATTTGTTACAAAGTAATAATAAGAATTCCTTCTTCCATATAAATATTATTTATCAACCACGATGTAATATTATAATCGCTGTTTTCCAACGTTTAAGCCATACGTCATGCCGCTCATTCAGTAGTGTGTGTGCGATGGGTCATTCACCCGGGCCTCTATTCGTGTATAATAGAGCTAAGAAATGTACAGACACGGACTTAATATTTACATGTTATTTCAGAGTCAGCATCTGTGCCCCGTGTATGGCAATAGGCTCACCACCTATTCCATGGGACTTAAATGTAACTGGTAAAATGTGGAAGTGTACCCACTATACTCTTCATCTTATCCCTTCGGGGATTCCCAGGTGTGATGTTATGTTTTATTACTCACTCTGTCGTTCAGCATAATACTATTCGAATTATGTATGTTATTAATATACTGTTTCCTAATTTTGGTTATAGTCAATAAATCGTAATCAAAAGTAGATATTCAAACAATAACAAATATGTAATTAAATTCTTAAATTAAATGAAAACTTTAATTACTCTAACACTCCTCCGATATATTTCATTCTAGTGATATCAATATTACTCTCATTTAATAAATGTAGAACGTGTTTTAATATGATGTTTGATGTTTCTCTGCTTAGCAGAAAGGGAGACTCGTAGAGAATATTATTAACTTTGTGTCCGTAGTATACCTTTTGTGTGTATATATTATATGTATGTTGGTGTAAAAAAATTAATGAATGAAATGTATTCACTTATTCTAAGGCAGAAAATGAATGAATTACGTCAACCTTTTTTATACTACTTATGAGTAAACATTACCTTTCGTTAAGTGTATTAGGAATGTAATAAAGATCAAATCATTTTTATTTTACATTCGATTGCTATAATGAAAACTGCAACCCCATTTTTACGTCTCTCACGCTCTCTTTTTATGCCTCACGCCGGGTGCCCGAAAGGAGTCGATTAGAGATCCCTTATTTATATTAGCGACGATATCCTCGCTATAATATTTAATTACGCATGAAGTGCATGTCTCGTTAACACAAATTTGTCGACGCATACGCACACCAACGCACCGGATATAATCATCTCTTGCATCACCCTGTATCCCGGCATGGGGTCTGGGGGTCTTATTCTTTCTCCGCCCCGACAAGGATAGAAATGGAAATGCAGTTAAAACTGTCTGGATTGCATAATAAATGCACCCTGTTTTCAGCAGTTATGTTATAATATGCATATACAATATACATATGACATAACTGCGTAGGCTGAAACTTCGCTGTGGTAACTAGACGGCTGATTAACTACACAATTACATACGAATATATACTTTATAAATATTACTTTTTATATCAAACCACAAAAAAGTCACTTGTCAAATTTTTATTAAGTCTGTGTCCTCCCGCGACGCCAAAGATATGGCGTTGGCTATGAAATCGACAGTCATGAGTGTTTTTTGTTTGCAGGTTTAATTTTAGATCACTTAGTAGAGTTCACACTACGCATACAGGTGTCCATTTTGAACAACGCTTCGTACAAAATATAAATGTTTCAGAAAAAAATCTGTACTATACATATTATTATTTAACTTTATCAATTACATATTTCGCTTTTTGACTTTCTGCGGGTTATAGTGAAAACTGATTGGATATCTTTGGTTAAAATAATTTAACTCAAAAGATTTATATTAAAAATATCCCATTTTAAATTGTTTTTCAGATGTTGCCAATGCTCAACCACCTTTTATCTTGCATTGCACTTCACGCTAAAGTACTGTAGTAATAACAAGTAAATAGTACTATATTGAGATGGGACCATAATTTGATTTTTTAACTTTTTTAATTTCGCTAAATTTGCTCAAGAGCGTACCAAATTGGTCATGTAACTTGAATTAATTAATTTATTTCTCATTTTTCGCTTTATAAAAAAAAGTGCTATAAATATTTTCCATCGGTTGTATTCTAATGGTCTACTGCTCCCACATACTGCCGCCGTGAATAATAAGGAATCCAGTGTCGATAAAAACTATTATGTCTTTAATTATACGTAATATATTATTTACGCAAAAAATATTTATTCCAACACTAATAACTTCGTTCGTTCATTCATTCATTCTTTCTTTTGATTCGCCAAATGTATACCGTATCTGTTTGTTTAGCTATATATTTGTATTAATATACATATATACATTGCGCTGTCGAAGACTCAATGAATCAGACATTGAATCATTCATTTGCACTCGATTAAGTTTCAAATCTAACTCTATTCATTGCCAATTGACACTATTTGCAACTGCCGCTGCAACTATATGCATATATTCAAGTATATGCGGCTGTGGTGCAACGTACTGTTATAAGATGCGAGAATTAAAAAGACATCGAAAGGTAACATTGATTAAATTGTCTGTATTTGGTTACTGCAGAATGTGCAAGTTAGGGCTAAGAGCTGAAGATCGGGTTTAGTGGCGTGCTATTGGAGAGGCTTATGTCCAGCAGTGGACAGTAGTAAACTGACAATGATGTTGATGAGGGCTAAGGTCACTCGAGCGACTAATAGAAAAATAACATTTCGAGAAACTCACGCGACCGTCTAATTTTAAACTATGCAAGGCGTATACTAAGGTTGCTAGACGATAGATATATAAATGTATATAAAAAGACGATAGATATATATAAAAAAGGTTTAAATTTAAATACACACAATTTTATATCGAAGCAAAGAGTAAATTCTGGTTTTCATAACAAATATTACCCGGTATTATGGCAATAGATTTATCACCTATTCTATGCTGGGACGTCGAAACGTGCGACTGTTCTACACTCTTTTGGCCTACCCTTTCGGGGAAATACAGGCGTGATATTATATTATCAAAAAGATTTGTCCGGCGTAAAAAAAAACCTACATCACTCCATTCAGGATCACTAACCATTGTCAAAAATATCAGTGCGAGGTAGGAATCAAACCCATAACCCGATGACAGAATCACCAACCAATGAACAAACAAGCCCATCAATAAAACATCACTTCTATTACTAGTAATGTAGTCTCTAGAGCAGTGATTCTCAACTTTTTTTTTGTTGCGGCACATATTTAACGATTTCAAAATTTGGCGGCACACAAAGAAAAAGATAAAAGATTGGCGGCACACAAAGAAGAAGATTATTTACTTACTACAACACACTGCATAAATAGTTTATGACAAAAATTTTATGACGCTACATGCAAATAAATTAATATTAAACCGAATCACATACATTTGCCAATTTTAACGAAAGAAAAGGTGCAGTAACTACTATGCAACACCTTGTGAATCCCAACTATCACTAAAACAACACGTTTTGTACGCAGAAGTGGCAAGTGTGCGCCGACTTGAGACATATTCCTATTGCTATGCACGCCGCTTCATCATAATTTGGCACTAAGAAAAAACGCGATGCAAAGCAAATAATAAAATAATTTATTTTTTTGTGGATTTAAATATATATTCATGTTAAAAATATTTTTCTTTTTAAATGATATAATTTAATAATATTAACATTATTATATATTTGCAAAATTTGGCGGCACACTTTTGAAATTTGGCGGCACACAAAAGTGCCGCGGCACAGTGGTTGAGAATCACTGCTCTAGAGCGTGCTTTCAATCGTACTACTCTACATAGAGTGTGCGTGGAGATTTTAGGATATCACTGATGAAAGTGGGTAGACTGTCAAGCACGTATCAATGCTTGCACAGATGTTTGTCGGTTTAAAGGCTTTTGGACTATCGGAAGTGGCACACAGACAGATCGAACTTGCTTAGCGACGTGCTCAGGGAGACAATTTCTAGGTTAATCCTACAGAATGTGTTGGTAAAACACGCAAGTTGATTTGATACGGATATTTGCTATCTACCCTCAAATCTATTAATAAGTGACATAAGTACAACATTACAGTTTGATTAGAGAGAAGAGTGGGTTTTTTTTCAATTTTAACCAGTATAAAATAATATTGAAATAGGCTATTAGGAGTTAGGCGAATATCTATTTTTCTTTCTAAAGGTCTTATCGGAAATTGTTATTTGGGTACTTGATATACATATCCAGGCTCAACTCCTTGTTTTAGACAAGGCATATATCCGACTATTATCTCTAATAGTCGGTGACGGGGATTGTGTTGACAATGATACCAGCACCATAATACCTTATATTCATATATGTATACAATTTACTCAATGTTTTGTTTATTTGTTTTTTTAGGTAAAGGATGAGTCAAAAGCTAACGCGTAAGAGCCATTTGGGGGACGACAAGGATAAGGCAAGTAATACGCATCAGTCTATTATGAATAATTATACGTTTTTATTCCTAGTTGCTCAACAGAATTCGAAATTCGACCATTTGAAAAATTGAAGGTCTCACCAACGACCTGCGGCATTGAAATACTATACCGTGAGACGTAAAAATCAGTACAGCCGTGGGAGCGGAGTGCTCATATGGTCACGTCCAAAAGACTAGCAGCTTTTACTACTAAGAATGTCTACATAGACCATTTGCCAGCATACATATGTCCGCACAAAAATGGCTTTAATGAAGGAAATAAATACTGTTCAGGTGGACTAATCGATCCGAAATTCAATATCAACGTCATTACTTCATATATAGCAATTATTGAATATGTAACCTAATAAAAAATATTTAAATATTGGGCACTCAAAACTTCCCTGTTTACTCCATAAAGAATCGGGCGTTAAGACACGATAATAATAATCCATAGTTGCATAAAATATCATATATGTGATATATTGTTATAGGGACAGTCAGATACTCCAGTGAAAGAAATGAAGAAGAAAATGGCAGCCAACGCTGAGAAAGAGAAGCAGGCTGCGGCGGAGAAACACGCAGAGAAGGAAAAGGACAAAGATAAGCATTCCGAAAAACAGCCTGAGAAGGCCGAGAAGACTACAGAGAAGACTTCGGAGAAGAAGGAGAAGGGTGAGAAGAGCTCGGACAAGAAAGAAAAACACGTGGAAAAGGAAAAGGAGAAAGAGAAAGCGGAAAAGAGTACGGAGAAGAAGAATGAGACCCCAGTCGAGACACCCAAAGAAGATAAAAGTACTAAGCCCGTGAGTGATAATGCATATACAGTTTTATAATAATAACCTATTTCAAACTGTGGTCCAAATGTGTTTCTATGGTAACCTAAATCATTCTCATATTCATTCCATCCAAAGCCTATCACTATCTGCGTTTCAGCTCAAGATTTCAGATGCAATTTCATTAAAGGCATATCCACTATGCACATTCCAGGCCGAGAAATCAGATGAGAAAGACAAAAAGAGGATGCCGGACACGCCAAGGCCGAAACAGAACGGCGCACGCACCAACGGGCTGCCGGCGGCCGACGCGCACAACGGCGCCGAGCACAGCGACGCCACGGTGAGTTCGGACGACGAGATGGTCATCGACCACGAGCGGGACGACATGTTCCCTGAGCTGGCGTACGAGGACTCCGACGGCGAGTTCGAGCCGCCCACCCCCGAGGGGCTGCCCAGCAGGAGCTATACCAGACGCTCGCAGGTACGTTGGCCGCGAGTCGTACCCTGAATATATTTGTTGTTTTGTTGATGGTTTTATTGTTGTTGTTGTATGGTGTACAGGTTAATCCAGGGTTTTAGTTTTTGTTTTATTTTAACATTGGGAGTGGGGGGATGCTGTATGGTTTTTGGTTGTCGTCGGGTTTGTCTCAATGCTGACTTGTTTATAAAAAAATAGGGATACTATATTGTCCTTGATCCAGAGATGTGGTCTTGGTAAGTGATGGAAGGTGCTGTGATCTAGAACCTAATGGAATGAAAGTAGTGTACATATATTGTGTAGTTGTAATTGCCTTTAAGTTGTCAAGGTCTATGGAGTGGACTGTCAATGAAGTTGTTTCAAGAATAATCCGTGTTAGCGCTTGGATACTAATTTTCTAAGGTTTCTGTGATTGTGACCCTTGGAATGTTCACACTGCATGCTGGTTCCTTTAAGTAAACGTAAATAACTTTGCAATATGATTTGGTAATAATAATGTGGCTGTGGAGGTATTGAGGATCATGAATTGTGGTGCTGTTTGGTTGAGGTCTGTGTCCTGAGTGTGGTCTATGCCTTGGGTGCTGTCTGCGTCCAGCTTTGGACATCAGTGGGCTGAAATAATGATGGTGATGAATATATTCAGATACACAGAGTGAAATTAGATGTATGTCAAATTTTTATTTTTAATTTGGTTTCCATATTTTGACATTTCAGTTGTTAAAACATGTTTAGTTTCAGATTGCAGATATTTATACAATTATATATACTGTACTTAGAATAGATGAGTAACTTGTTTGTTTGTTTGTCATTGCGCGGTTCTATATTCTTCACCATTCATCAGATATAAATTAGTAAATGTCTTGTGCTATTTTTGTCTAATATTTATTAAGGACCAGTAACCGTAATATTACACTGAAACAGAATTAAATTGACTCAACATATATATAGTAATTGTAGCCTGTGGAACAT
>DWMF01000866.1:0-12887 GCA_018244815.1 Parelbella polyzona | reverse complement strand
TTTAGGTTTATGTTGAATATCTTCAAGATTGGCTGAAACTAATCGAACTCCTTTTGATTTTGCAGAGGGTGAAAGAGAGTTAGTTTCTGGATTTAATGTAGAGTATAGAAGAGGAGGTTTTGCTTTAATTTTTTTAGCTGAATATTCTAGAATTTTATTTATAAGATTAATATATAGTTTAATTTTTTTAGGTGGTTATTCATTAAATTTATTTTTTTATTTAAAGTTAGTTTTTATTTCTTTTTTATTTATTTGAGTTCGAGGTACATTACCTCGATATCGGTATGATAAATTAATATATTTATGTTGAAAGATTTATTTACCAATTTCTTTAAATTTTTTATTATTTTTTATTGGGGTTAAAATTTATTTAATTTAAAAATAATTAAGTTGATTTATTTTTAGTATAAAATTAAATAAATTAATAGAATAAATTTAATTCTTTCTTAAGTTTTCAAAACAAATGCTTTATCAAGCTCATTAATTATTTATTTAAATTTAAAAAATTAATTTATCTCAAATTTTATTTATTAATGGGTTTATGATAAAATAAGAAAAGTAAATAATAGTGAGAATTTGTCTTATTAGGATAAAAGGTATTTCTACAGGTTTAGCTCCAATTCATGTTAAAAGTATAATTGTAGTTATTATAATTCAAAATAAAATTTGATTAATAGGATAAAATTGAATTCCTAAAATTTTTTTATTATATGAAAATGGTAAAATAATTAAAATTAAAATAGATATAATTAAAGCAATTACACCTCCTAATTTATTAGGAATTGAACGTAAAATTGCATAAGCAAATAAAAAATATCATTCAGGTTGAATGTGAACTGGTGTAACTAGAGGATTTGCAGGAATAAAATTATCTGGGTCTCCTAATAAATATGGATTAATTAATGTAAGTATGAGTAATATAAATATTAAAATAATAGCTCCAATTATGTCTTTGAATGTGAAATATGGATGAAATGGAATTTTATCTAAATTTCTGTTAATACCTAATGGATTATTTGATCCTGTTTGATGTAAAAATAATAAATGAATTATAGTTAATATTAAGATAATAAATGGAAATAAAAAATGAAAAGAATAAAATCGAGTTAAAGTTGCATTATCTACTGCAAAACCTCCTCAAATTCATTGGACTAATATTGTTCCTAGGTAAGGAATGGCAGATAAAAGATTTGTAATTACGGTAGCTCCTCAAAAAGATATTTGTCCTCAAGGTAATACATATCCTATAAAAGCTGTTGCTATTAAAAGAAAAAGAATAATAATTCCTACTATTCAAGTATATTTATATATAAATGATTCATAATAAATTCCTCGACCAATATGAAGATAAATACAAATAAAAAAGAATGAAGCTCCATTGCTATGAATATTACGAATTAGTCATCCATAATTAACATTTCGACAAATATAGTTTACTCTATAAAAAGCTAATTCAATATTAGCTGAATAATATATAGTTAAAAATAATCCTGTTAAAATTTGAATAATTAAACATAAGGCTAATAAAGATCCAAAATTTCATCATATTGAGATATTAGATGGTGAAGGAAGATCAATTAATGAATTATTAATAATTTTAATAATTGGGTGATTTTTCCGTAAAGGTTTAAATTTATTTATCATTAATATATATATATATAATATATATTATATTAATTTGATATTCGTAATGGACCAAAGAAAATATTTGTAATTTTTACTACTGCAATTAAAGTGATAAATAAATAAATAATTATTATAATTATTAATAAATAAGTTTGATTATTATATAATTTTGATAAGTTAATATTATTTTCATAATTTATAAATAAAAAATTATTAAAAAAATTATTTATTTCATTTGAATTAATTATTAAATTTATTCAATTTAAGTTATTTATTTCATTTATTCTTAATATGAAAATAAATAATATTATGGAAATTAATAAAATTTTATTAATTAATTTAAATTTAAATAATTCATTAGATGCAATTCTAGATACGTAAATAAATAAAACTAATAATCCTCCGATAAAAATTAAAAATAAAATGTAGGAGAATCAGTAAGAATTAATAATTATTCCTGATAGAAGACAAGTTAATAAAGTTTGAGTTAGAATTATTAATCCTATTGAAATAGGATGTTTTAAGAAAATTATATTAATAGAAAAAATAATTATTAATAATGATATAAATAATTTTATAATAACAAAGAATAGTTTAATAAAAATAATAATTTTGGAGATTATTGATAAAGAATTTCTTTTTCTTTGAAGTTTTTAAATAAAAAATTATTTTTGATTTACAAGACCAATGTTTTATATAAACTATAAAAACATATATATATATTAATGATAAATATGTGATTAGTTATTTATATTATATTTTTTATTGGTAATTTAATGTTTATTTATAAGCATAAACATTTGATAATTATATTATTAAGATTAGAATTTCTTGTTTTAAGAATTTATTTATTATTAATATTATATTTAAGATATGTTGAATTTGATATATATATATTAATAGTTTTTTTAGTATTTTCAGTATGTGAAGGTGTTTTAGGAATTTCTGTTTTAGTTTCTATAATTCGAACTCATGGTAATGATTATTTTCAAAGATTAAATTTATTATAAAATGATAAAATTTTTATTTTTTTTAATATTTATAATACCTTTATGTTTTAAAAAAAATATATTTTGAATGGTTCAAATATTTTTAATGATTTTAATATTTATATTTATAAATTTAACTATTAATATTGTAAATTATAGAAATTTGGTTTATTTAATAGGTTGTGATATTCTTTCTTTTGGTATAATTTTATTAAGAATTTGAATTTGTTTATTAATAATTATAGCTAGAGAAATAATTTATAAAAATGATTTTTATTTAAAATTTTTTCTTTTAAATATTATTTTTCTTTTGATTATATTATATTTAACTTTTTCTAGATTAAATTTTTTTTTATTTTATTTATTTTTTGAGGGTAGTTTAATTCCTACTTTAATATTGATTATTGGTTGAGGTTATCAACCAGAACGAATTCAAGCTGGTTTGTATCTTTTATTTTATACTTTATTAGTTTCTTTACCTTTATTATTAGGTATTTTTTATATTTATGTAAATATTGATTGTATGTTAATTTATTTTTTAAAATTTTATAGTTATAATTTATATTTTTTATATTTTAGTATAGTAATAGCTTTTTTAGTTAAAATACCTATATATTTTGTTCATTTATGATTACCTAAGGCTCATGTAGAAGCTCCAGTATCAGGATCAATAATTTTAGCTGGAATTATGTTAAAATTAGGTGGTTATGGTCTTTTTCGAGTATTAATTATAATACCTAAAATTTCTTTGAGATTAAATTTTTTTTGGATTATTATTAGTTTATTGGGGAGATTTTATATTAGATTGAAATGTTTATGTCAAATTGATATAAAGTCTTTAATTGCTTATTCTTCTGTTGGTCATATGGGATTAGTAATTGGGGGCTTAATAACTATAAATTATTGAGGTTATTTTGGATCTTATATTTTAATAATTGGTCATGGATTATGTTCATCAGGAATGTTTTGTTTAGCTAATATTAATTATGAACGTTTGCAAAGTCGAAGTTTAATATTAAATAAAGGAATAATAAATTTTATACCTTCTTTAAGTTTATGGTGGTTTTTATTATTATCAGCTGCAATAGCAGCTCCTCCCTCATTAAATTTATTAGGTGAAATTAGATTATTTAATAGAATAATAAGTTGATGTTATTTATTAATAATAATATTAGTAATAATTTCTTTTTTTAGAGCTGCTTATAGATTATTTTTATATTCTTATACTCAACATGGGAAAAATAATATAGGTTTATATAGTTTTTATAATGGATTATCTCGGGAATTTTTATTATTAATATTACATTGATTACCTTTAAATATATTAATTTTAAAAGTTGATTATTTTATAATTTGGTTTTAATTTAAATAATTTAAAAAAAAATATTGATTTGTGGTATCAAAAATATGAAATTTTCATTTTAAGTTATTAATAAAGGATTTTCAATTTGTTTTGTGAGATTTTTTTTTTTATTTTTAAGTATATTAATTAGTTTTTTTTTTATATTATATTTTATTATAAATGATATTATTATTTTTATAGAATGAGAGTTAATTTCTTTTAATTCGATTAATATTGTGTTTTCTATTTTATTAGATTGAATGTCTTTATTATTTATAATATTTGTTTTAATAATTTCTTCATCTGTAATTTATTATAGAAAAAGATATATAATTTCTGAATTAAATTTGAATCGTTTTATTTTATTAGTTTTATTATTTATTTTTTCTATAATTTTATTAATTATTAGTCCTAATATTATTAGAATTTTATTAGGTTGAGATGGGTTAGGATTAGTTTCTTATTGTTTAGTTATTTATTATCAAAATTTAAAATCTTATAATGCTGGAATATTAACTGTTCTTTCCAATCGAATTGGGGATGTTTTTATTTTAATAGTTATTTCTTGAATATTAAATTATGGGAGATGAAATTATATTTTTTATTTAAATTTTATATCTAATGATTATTATATAAAATTTATTAGTTTAATAATTATTTTAGCTGCTATAACAAAAAGAGCTCAAATTCCTTTTAGTTCTTGATTACCAGCTGCAATAGCAGCTCCTACTCCTGTTTCTGCTTTAGTTCATTCTTCAACTTTAGTAACTGCGGGGGTTTATTTATTAATTCGATTTAATAATTTATTAGTTGATACATTGTTTTTAAAATTTTTATTATTATTGGCTAGATTAACTATGTTTATATCAGGTATTTCAGCAAATTATGAGTATGATTTGAAAAAAATTATTGCTTTGTCTACTTTAAGACAATTAGGTTTAATAATAAGAATTTTAAGAATAGGAATACCTGATTTAGCATTTTTTCATTTATTGACTCATGCTATATTTAAAGCTTTATTATTTATATGTGCGGGAGTTATTATTCATATAATAAATGATAATCAAGATATTCGTTTAATAGGGGGAATTAGTTTTTATATTCCATTAACTTCTTTATGTTTAAATATTTCTAATTTAGCTTTGTGTGGTATTCCTTTTTTAGCTGGATTTTATTCTAAGGATTTAATTTTAGATATAGTAATAATAAGTAATTTAAATATAATAATTTTTTATTTATATTATTTATCAACTGGTTTAACTATATTTTATACTATTCGTTTATTAATATATTTGATAGTAAATGATTATAATTTATTATCAATTTATAATTTATATGATGAGGATTATGTTATATTGAAAAGAATATTTTTATTATTATTTATAAGAATTATTGTTGGAGGTTTATTAAGATGAATTATTTTTTCATATCCTTATATAATTTATTTACCTTTAAATTTAAAATTAATAGTTATATATGTAAGAATTATGGGTTTTATTATAGGATATTTAATTAGAAATATAAGAATTTATTCTATAAATAAATTTATATTAACTTATGAATTAAGATTATTTTTATGTTTGATATGATTTATGCCTAGTTTATCGACATATAGAATAAATTATATTTTTTTGAATTTTAGTCAAAAAATAATAAAAAATATTGATATAGGATGAAGAGAATTATATAGAGGTCAAGGTTTATTTAAAATTATTAAAAATTATTCTATTTTTCTTAGTATCATACAAATAAATAATTTAAAAATTTATTTATTTAGATTTATTATATGAATAATATTTTTATTATTGATTAATTTTTATATTGTATTATAATTATTAATATATATATATATATATATATATTAATGAAATTGAATTATATTATTTAAATAGCTTAAATTAAGAGAAGAGTGTAATATTGAAGATATTAAGGTGATAAATTTATCTTTAAATAAATTATTTATTTATAAAAATTTTATTTAAATTTGTTTTTACAATGAAAGTGTAATGTTTTAGTTTAAACTATATAAATAGAAATATTAATGATTATTATTCACTAAAAATTAAGTTAGCAGCTTAATATATTATATTTCATGTTTAATTGGAATTTTATAATTCAATTATATCATTAACAGTGATTTACCTCTATTTTGGTTTCAATTAATAATTAAATAAAATAAGATAGATATATAATAAATATGGAGTAAATAAAACTCTAATGTTTAAGTCGAAATTAAATGCAAATTGCTTCATATTTAAGATAAATTGATAGTTCAATATTTTATGAATGCAAGTCAAATGTTTTAATTAAACTATAATCCTAATTAATTGATGATAAATTTAATTTGTTCAATTTAATATATTTTGATTTCATTCATGATATAAACCTAACAATAAAATAAAAATAAAAAAAATTCTAGTTTTAGATCAAATAATAAAATTTACTGTTTTAAATGTTACAATTATTGGAAAAATTAATGCGATTTCTACATCAAAAATTAAGAAAATTATTGTAATTAAGAAAAAATGTAAAGAGAAAGGTTTACGAGCAGATGATTTAGGGTCAAATCCACATTCAAATGGTGAGCATTTTTCTCGGTCTTTAAAAGATTTTTTAGATAAGATTATAGATAATATTATTAAAATATTTGAAATAATAATGATTATAGTTGAAATTATTAATAATATAATAATTATTTATATTAAATTAAAATTTAAACTTTATGATTGGAAGTCAAATATACTAAATATATTATATAAATAATTAGTTACCTCATCAGTAAATAGAAATATATAAAAATAATCAAACTACATCAACAAAATGTCAATATCATACGAAGGGATTTTAGCTTCTTGTTAGAAGCGTCGATAATATCGGAGATTGAAGGATTTGTTCCTTCGCACAAACAAATATGATGTTATTGTACTGGTATCATGGCTTATGTTCCTATATCACTAACAGACTTATATGCACTTGCAAGTGGACAACAAATTAAAATAGAATGCTATCATGTTCAAGCGAGAGCGATCGCTGACGGCGGAAAATTAGCCCTGATCTACAGTTGACAGTCTTGACAAGTGTTCCAGCACGTGTGATCCGGAGCTGGCCCCTGCGCCACTCAAATGACATTTATTGGTTTAAGTTCTCTTCTTGGTCGGAGCACGCTGTTTTCAGTATATGTACTCGTACATTGAACGACAACAAACGCATTTGTTTAGTGCCTACTCTCTGTTATATCAATATTATTTAAATCAGTTAAAAACATTTGGTCTAAATCTCATATCAGATATCAAAGCTGGAGAGCTAATGGTTCCTTTAATAAATTTCGACATCGAATAAAAAGTCAAGCAAAAATAAAGATCGTGTCTGCGACGCACCGTTGTAGCAACGAAATGAATAATGGCTGTTTTATATTTAAAGATTAATATTTTTATATTTCAGAAATTAACTAAACTGGCATAAAAACGTGAGCCGACGGCTGTAACCACTACGTTTAGGTGTTAGATCTAATCTTGTTTAGACTTACGCCAACATTTTTTGTACGCCTTATATTTTTTTGTATGATCTTACATTTGGAGGTCATTATATTGAGAAGTAGGACAACATGATAATAATATTATGCAAGGCATTTCCAACACAATAACTACATAAGCTGATTTCGTGAATCTGGACAGTTATTAAATGTTCATAAATATGCATAACTAACCCGCTAAATAGACGACAAGTCACAAGCCTGGCCGAACTCCGCTTGCCACTCGAATCGTCCAATCTGTAAACGTCAGTGAAAGATGTTTAAAGTCTAAGGATAAGATTAAGCGTACATGAAGTGCGCTGAGGGGCAGTTAAAGAGTATCGGTTGGCCCGCTAGCGCGCGGGGTTCTCTATTCTTGTTGTGTATGTGTAACCCATCCGCGTCCTCGCAAGTGGCCCGCCGGCGGCCGGCTGCCAAAGCTACATTATAAATTACGCGTTTCATTCAAATAATCATGCACATCATACTGTTCGTATATTATTTCCGTATTGACATCAGAACGCTCGCTGGTCACTTTTATATTCCATGAAATAATTCTATGAACTACATATAAATCTTATGAAATAATAGTATGACGTAACAGATGAAATGCTGCTACGATTAATACAAAGTATCAACAGCGAAAAAGCTACATAATAAAATTTGCAAATGTCATGGCTAGATAGCTTTATGTTTAAACTTTCGAGGAAGGAAATATAATTGAGAAAGGGAAGCGTTTTACCCATCGAGAGTTTTCACATTTTCTATCGCGTACCGGTTTACCTTTGTAGAGTTTGTGAGCCTATGTAAATAAGCGGAACCAGGTAGCTTGGGAACATACTGTTCGTCTGTGATGCAAAGTCCGAAGTACCTACATCGAACCGCAGGCGGACGTCCAGGCATGCAAGTGCACGCTGTCCACTAGGAGGCCGCCGAGGACGGACAGCTTTTCATCAAGCTGTCCCGAAAGTGCTTTAACCACTTATTTTGGCCGGTAGCTTCGTACCAAACCGAAACGTAAGCTTTTAATATTCTAATCCCACAATCGTGAGGCTGTCGCATAAGTCTATTGCCCGATTTCATGCCTTCTATCCAATTTTTCTTGCGGCAAAATCGCACGGTCACGATTTCGTACGAACGTATTTAGTCTTACAATAAGTCTGTACGTCGTAGCATTAGTAACATTAGAACCATTCCGTAATTTTTTATTACTTGCCTTCCACTCCTGTTTCGCCGTCGATTTGATATAATTGTACCTACCTAAATAGAAAGAGCCGAGTGTGTGCGGTGCAGTCTGCCTATTTCACTACAATCAACACAATTGATGTTTCAGTGCGAGATATATCCAAATCAAATAAGGTTTTGATTTTAAATTTTATTTCGTTTAATATTTTCTGTTAAGAATTCTAAATGCTTCAAATAACAAAGAACTGATTAATTATATTATTAGCATTTTATTGGATTATTGTTCATGTCGACCGACACCAACGATGTTAGAGTTAATGTAAGGATTGGATTTTAATTACTTAATTGTTAACAGCTATGCAAGATGCTGCGATCGTTACATTCGATGGCGTGTTGGCGACACCCCGCCGGCGGACCTCGGGCCGGGCACAGACGCGTAGCCCGTCTCGTCGAGCACTTCTCGTGTCTTTTGCGCATGTTTCTGTCAGAACTAGCAATGACTCCATCGGCCTACTTCACATCCTTGATTGTGGATTTCATAGCCAATACTGTAAAAATACACCGTTTACTTTAAATCATCATGTGCAGCATCGACGAATATCTCGTGGAGGAGTGTCTGTCTAGTGTGTGATTGCGACGCGGTGGAGCGGCACTGGCTCAATAACGAATAAAAACATTGTTGCGATACAAATAGTTGTCAACACACTTTCTTATGTGAAACCTGACGGTGCTGGTAATGTCGGCAAACGGTCTAGTGGGTTGCGCCACGCCAAATTGGACTGGCGGCCTGCTCTACTAGGGTTTGTGAGGCAAGCAGGACGAACTGACATGATAGCATTATGATTCGACAGATTGATCATTTTTACGTTGTTAGAGTTTACATTAGCTGGGAAACATGTGCCACCGACGCATTTTTCAAGTGATTCCGGCGTTAATGCACATCTGAAGTCAATTGTCATTAAATAATGTTATTAAGTGAATGGTCAAGTAAGGCGTAAAGCTTAAGCTGCTATACGCAAAAAATATTTATAATGCACTCTGGTTATTGATAATCTTGAGAGGATTGGCTTAGTACGCATTTCTTAGAGCCAGAGTCTCATCTCTAGAGACCTGGCTCGGTACGAATTGTAGCTGATACTGTAACGCTCATAAAGTTCTCAAAATATTTTGCACCCGCAAAAGCAAATCTAAGACAAGCGAAGGGTAGTCGTTCTCCAGCCTTGATCACTGCGGTCGTTGCGAGGTACTTCTATTCTGATTAAATGACATATTTAGGTGTATTATTTTTAAGTTTATTTATGAACACATTGATAACATACGTCGTATACATCAGAGAAGCTGCCAATAACTCCTGAGAGCTAAGATCAGTAGCTGTGCACACACCGATGGGTTGCGCAGCTGCCGGATTTTGCTCCGAGTGAGCCGCCACTAATTTTGTATGGTATTTTCCAAATAAGTCATCGCACGACAGCTATGTTTATTAATTCCTAGTTAAACAAAATGTCAAAACAGTAATAAACTCGTTCATTGCGGCACTGTGTGGTGGCACATTTCATTGGAAGTCAATATCGCTCCGAGAATTCAACGGTGTGGTCATTGCTCCTTTGTTGCTCGCATTATTGATTGCGACAGACGGCCCGCAATATTCGTAAATACAAGCCGTGTAGATTTATCCAACGCGAGTCGGAGCTGACCCGAGCGCCACCCACCTGCTGCCTGCACTCACTCATTGTTACACATCGCCGAACAAATTCCGAGCTAAATACTTATTACAAATGTACTTACTGCTATGTGTACCTACCTATATTGTCATTGTTTGATAATAGTTAAAGTATGTAAAGGTTTATCATGGATCTATTTACCGCTCGATATCTTACTACGGTTTTCCTCTAAGCACGAGAGGAAGGACCAAGCCGGCCACGTTTCCCAAAAACGCACTCCGTCGAGAACATTACGGAGAATTCTCCTCCCTAGAGGTATCCTGTACTCGTAGCAACTGACATTTAATATTGGAAACTTAAAATTTCAAAAAGCCGCGATTCGAATTCCAAAAGCTCAGTGTGTGACGTGGAAATCGAAGTGATTAGAGTATCGCTGCTTTGCGATTAGTTTTTTTGCAATTTCTTGTTAAATGATAAGGATATGGTGTTAAATAAAGTAATAATATATAAATATAGTAATAATAAAGAGATAATCGCTATTGCGACCTGATTTGTTTACGTGGAGAGGATATTATTAATGTTGTCGAAAAGTTTATCTCAGTTCATTTCTTTTGTTAACGTTTTACGATGCCCGTCTCCTGCCGAGCTCTCCTTCTGTCTACTTGACTGTTGCAAATATACAAAAAAATGTGATGATTTATATTTTTTTACTTAACTTCTAATGTTTACATTTTTAATGTTTATGTATCAATTTACATGCTTGCATTATAAGCGGAAAAATTGTACATGTAATTACCACAGTATCAACTATTGTATGCAACCTTATCCAGTGCAAATAAAAATCTTATCTTATCTAAACATAACAACACGCCTGTAATCCCCCAAGGGGTAGGCAGATAAGTGTAGGACACTTCTGCGTTTCACCTGTTACGTTTACGTTACAATATTTAATAGGTTGGAAGCCTACTGCTATAATGAGCACAAATCCAGACTCCGAACCGCTATAAATGTACTATGAAATATGTATAAATATACTATTACGAATTTTATTTAACGTTAAATTCTGGCAGACCGGCAGTGGGACCGCCCGCTGGAGGCAGCGCGCAGCATTATAGTAGCGGAATGTACCACTGAATGAGCGGCCCTGCAGCTGGCTATACGCCAACTGCCACGGTGTTATAGATGTTGTATAGTGTATCATATAAACAAAGTAAAATTATAATGTACTCATTATAGAATATCAAGAAGCGCAGCGCGGGGCGCGGTGCTTGGAGACGTCCACGCCGATACGACTAATTCGGCACGCCTGCTTACTGATTCTCTCTGCGCTACCCACCTCGGCGCGAAAATCGCATTCCACTTTTTGCAAGTTGCAATAATAATTATAGAAAACAATTTCTCTTGAATTATGAATTGCTTAATATTTTTTTAATAGGTATGTAAATAGGTTCGTCTTTTAGAAATAGATCCTACTTGTTTGCCTGCGGAGCTGTGAGCGTTATGTGTAGGTAGTTTCGAGCTGATACATGATCTCGGGCTGCCTCACCGCCGAGTTGGATTCCTTACGCGTTACATATTGACACTCGGCTGTTGCGCCCTGTGACTTAATGTTGATGTTGACTGGTCGGCAAAAAACGGCAGGTCGATAACATTCGTCATGGTCTAGGGTGACTTAATGCTCGCCTCGACGGTCCGGTTTGATCAATTCAAATTTCATGTTCCTTTTTGTCGTTAAGTGAAGTCGAAAATCGTGACACTTAGCAAAAAACTAGTGCCAAAATGAATCCCAACAGTAATTGCAAGTGTATATTGGCAGTATATGACTATTTTAAGCGGAATGTATGTAGTGCACAATTGAAAGTGAGTCGCTAAGAGCAGAGCATTGACGGCTTATAAGTGTTATGGTGAGCTGTACTCATGTAGCCGGAGACGACCTGCACGTAGCTCGGATTCGTAATACTCGCATTTTTGTCGCCGCCTCAGGCATCGGCGCGTCCGCTGGAGGACACCACTTTTGATATTTATTACTGGAGCATGGGGCTATAACATTCGCTTAGACAAACCGCAACAAAGGTCGATCAGTTTCGTGGCACATGTACGGACCGACAAGTTTTTTATGTTTCCAGACATCATATAGATAATTACACAAGTTTTGAGACTATGGAATCACATCATAATGTCCCAATTAGCCGTTGACTTATCTCTGTGGCCTCGGAACGCTTCATGAGTTGTATATCTTGGCCGTTGTGCAAAACTGTTGATTAAACTTTTTTGTTCAGTAAAGAAATTTGACGAGCGAAGAATCTATTTTAATGCATTAATTGCACGGAATTGCATTTACAGTATCTTAACAAAAAACCATTGGGAAGCTCACTTTTACTATTTCTAAAATCACTTTGTTTTTTTAGGTTTGTTATAATCGGGCGCTCGTTTGGCTTTCGATAATTGTGTCGATTCATTTAAGCAAGTATGCTTAACAGTAATTTATATACATTTTATAGCTTATCAATAAAGAGGTTTACATAAGAATGAAGAAATAATAGAGCAAGGTAAATGAGAACAAGTAGGTGAGG
>DWMF01000865.1:0-12889 GCA_018244815.1 Parelbella polyzona | reverse complement strand
GCACGCCACTGAGTTCGATCTTCAGCTCTTCGCATCCAACCGCTGTCAGCCTCTTTGCGTATATCGTCACTCCGTCTACCTGAAGACTCCTTAAATACTAAGTAAAACCACTATCTCAGTAGCAAATGAAATACATTGAGATCAGAAGAAACTCACTAATTCGTCCAACAGCTCATTGATCCTAGAAGCAGCGTCTTTCCCCTTTTTGCTTCTTACTAGAACGTAAATGCTTTCCACATCGCCACAAGACCTCAACAGCTTCTCGATAACAACTGCAACAAAAATATAAGTACTGTGATAGGAAATAACTAAATTTGATAAATGAGACAAAATATTTTTGTTTTTTTCCGAATTTATCCAGGATTTTCACGAAGCTAAGTTTTCGAGGGATATACCCTCAATGTGAACCTGAGATCCCCGGCTAAAGTATAATAGAAACCTATTACCTAGCACTTGAGCAAGTCTCGGAAACCGGCTTACGTATATGATGAGAGAAATGTGAATGTAGGTCTCTAAGTGTAGAGATATACTTCACGCTCTCTGCCTATCCTATAAGGAACCTGGCATAACAATATCATTACAAATCATAAATGCAAATAACTTAGTGCAAAATGAAGACTCGTGCATCCAAAATTTCAGATGTCTAATTTCAAAACTGACGGATTCCATACAATCTTTGAACCCCTATAATTTAAATTTTTTTCCGACATTCACATGTATCTATAGATTACGATCAAAATTACATAAAATTATTACAAATTGTAGCCTATATGTTTACTCAATGTAAAATCTATAATACTGTTTCATCCAAATCCGTCCAGTAGTTTTTTCGTGAAAGAGTAACAAACATGCATTTATACTCACAAAGTTTCGCATTTCTAATAGTATTATATAAAGTAGGATACATATTAATCTCAAATACAATAATACATGCAATGATACCCCAGAGATTTGAAATGTAGGTACTAACTCCGGGGACTCTGTGTTCAAATCCTGGCGCGAACCTCCTTATGCGTTTTAAGATTACCTAAATATTACTAAATTGTTTTCTAAAATGTATTGCGGATACATTAAATTAAATAAAACAATAGACGGGAGTGTACTATTATACTCCTCTGTCTGCTCCATCGGGGCATACAGACGTGACCAAAAAAAAATATTAAGTTCTACTGTCAATTTCAAACATAATCTGTGGTCTGTTGTCAAACGACAGCGGAGAGCAGAGATTATAAGACATAACAAACTCATCGACGTTCAATATTAATAAATTACGGTTGAACTTTGACCATTAGCGACCATTTATTATAAATAAGACGAGTATATAAATAATACCGATATTAGTTAAACATATATTTGCTTGACAAGTCAATAGAAATTCTATACGGCCATTACTCGTCGTACGTAAATAATGCAATATGTGTTTATTGTTTATTTACCAAACTGTGCAACCGTTACACGTTATCGTAACATCAAGCGTGTAACCCCGAAGAGGTAGGTACAGACAAGTAGCAGGTACCTACATTCCTGCGTTCCACCAATTACGTTTACATAGCTCTCTCGTAGGACTCTGATAGATAAAAAGGTTTGCTTTTCATTATAATTCATAGTGGCTAAATATATAATCCTATGCGGGGTAGTATACAAATTATTGTCTTCGTGTTCAGTGATCAATTGTGTCCACTGACTGCTCGTTTTCTGTCTTCACATAAGATTACAGTACAGTACAATAATTGATCCTAAAATGGAGCAGCGTGGAAGAGCATGCTCCAGTAGCTCACTGAATACAAGCGTCAGGTTCGATAACAATTGTAAGAAATCGAAAACCATTTGAACCAAAAATAAATAAAACCCGAATTAAAAAAAAATATTAACAATAATATTGGAATAACCTTGTAATAAAAATGTCTATTCCCTAAAAACAAAATCTGTTTATAACATTTAAAAAATTGGATAAAAAGATATGATTCCGGCCAGGATCGAACTGGCGGCCTTCTGCGTGTAAAGCAGATGTGATAACCACTACACCACGGAACCAGTTAAAAGCTCTGACGAAATTGAAATACGGAACACACATTAAAGTTGTTCATATTTATTAATGTATAAAATCTCTTCGAGATAACAATAGCATCTACTCATATTTTGAAAGGCTTACAAACACCCAAGCATTTTACGTACCTTAGTAGGTGTACGATTACAAGTAGTTGTGACCGGCAATACTAGTAAACAGTTTCAAATTGTTAGCATTATGTGATTTATCTTTTTATATCTTCCCACGCCGGTACAGATACCTACCTACTTGGATTACTTTTCCACCTCGTAAGCTGACTTGGTAATCGCGTGATAATATGCAGTAACTATCTATTTCACTTGGCAGCGACACCGCGCAGGATTATAGCATCTATTGCAGTACGTTAGAGTATTTTATCGCGTCGCGTAGGACTTAGGAGTGCACCATTGTGAGGCAAAAGCCAAGCCCGCCCGTGTCCGCCGACATCCGATCAAAACGTTCCAATGCATTGAACTCTTCAATTATCCGATAATTAAACAGGGCATTCATTATAGGCCGCGCGAGCGCCTTTTGCACCTGTCCAACGCACTTTCTTTTGCCGATCGGTGACGACATGCAGAATCGTTTCGCCTTATAAGGCTGATTATCGCGTAGCAATATTTTTTGTTTTAATAAAGCACCACCACCGTCGGATATAATTTTGCGAACGCGACGCGATCCATGCGACAGGTGCGCGACGATCAACCTGCACACTTATAATAGCGCTCTGATTATTCATACGTTGGCTTTAAACTGTTGTGTATGATGTACGAATTTTATTGCCACTATGTATACATTAAGCACATGCAATGCAAATTTTGATAGATACAGGTGCCGAGGAAGACTGTAACTCGCCCATCTTTATTTATTTATTTATTTAATATTTACAATCTTGATGAAATAGGTCAGATATTAACTTATGGGGCAGTTATAAATATCGGAAACCAGCATGCGTGTACATATAGTGATGAACATAGACGAAGCACGTCACTTATTGTACAAGAGGTTAAAGATATTCGAAGCTCGGTGCTACCTGCTTACCGCGTAAGGAGGGCGACTTGATAATAAATACAACACTAATAATTTAATCAAAGCGTACATTTTGTAATTTCAATAAAGTCACGGTTTACGATGTTAACACGGATCAGTCGACTAAAATTCGCCACTTAAACATAATACGTACCTACATAATAGTGTTTAAAACTCAAAGTTGGCATGAGAGAGTGCAATTATTCAAATGTAAACCTACAGCCGTGTCGGCTCGGAGTTTTCGTGCTCATTAAAATAACTAATTCATTCATGGTAACAACAAGGAAAACTTTTAAACGTACCGCCTCCGTAATGGATTTAGATCTAAATAATTAACTGCTCGTACTGTGCACGGATACTGAGCTCACGTTATTGCCTCTTACGTACATAATATATAAATCAACTTGTTCACCACTGACCTATCTTGACCAAAAACGTCAGATATCTTGTAATGGAGGAGTCAGTTTTCGAAACCGGTGTGCGTGTATGAAGAGAGTTCTGAATATAAAAGCACGTCTGGTCTCTATCTCTACAGTCTGGTCGTATTCGTTGTTCTTTACATATCCCGTAAGGAACCTGGCTTAATATAATCGTATAGACTCTGGTACAAAATATAAATCTTGCAAGTTACCTTCGCTAATAAATTAAATAATATACAAAATGACGAGTCTATAGATGTAATTCAATGCAAACTAATATGTTCTATAATTAAAGAACTCATTCATCGAAGGTAAATCATTGGTCCGCCACGGAAGCAGTAAAGCGAGCAAGTCCGACGCGACCAGACGTCTCAAGTGCCAAAGTACCTTATTCACCTTAAGCATACATAATTACAGTTTCAGGTATCCCTGTAACGAACCAATATTCCTTAATATAATTCGGGGACGAACTCGCATAACTGCGCTCAAAACCAATTAACTGCCGTGTCTGTGTAACCAGATATAATTGATCGTAGGAATGGTTTCAGTCTCGACGTTAGCTACGAGGTTAACTTTTGTTTAGAGAAAATTCGTGCGGTTTGGGTCTCAACGTTAAAGAACACCACAGGGGATGGAATATTGTGGCTTGTTCATGATATATAAAGTGTATAACAAAACATTTTCATACAGCATTGAAACAAGAGTGTAACCAATGACAAAAGTAAGTAGATAACAAAAAGCACAATGGCTCTAAATAAAAAGCTCTAAGAAAGCTCATATATTTTTGTGAATGCATTGCCTTACGAACTTATTTAACTTTGTTCCAAGTCGTATAGCACCACCTGACATAAGATTAGCGACACATAGGTAAATAACGTCGAAAACGAAATGTGAGTAAAAAAATTTTATATCTGCTATAGATTAACGAACATATAAAATTTACACGGTGTTTTGTCACTTATCCGCGAACTCCGCCGGACCCTCGTCATATACAAAACGTTACCTTTTACAAAACAGTTGTCATTCGTAATTAACTAAATATGTCACGAGCGAGCGTCTGTTTATCGGCCTAGTGTATCAGCACGGCGGTGTCGTAACAATGCGACGATTACGGTCAGTTTATATTCAAACAAAACGCTACTGTGTGGGATTATCTGACGATCAACGTTTGGCTACCGTTGTGTGGTTTTCGCTCCGAGATCGCTTTATAAAGCTCCGTCACGTAAAACGGTACCGGTTCCAACCGCCTGTGACTCGCACGGGGAATCATTAAATCCAACGCTGACACGGATTCGGGACTTAGGGCCTCGTGCTGAGCCGCATCTTGAAAATTCCTCGAGGATCATACTTCACTTTTCTTTGACTTGACTGACCCGTTGGTCCAGTGGTTCGTTCACTAAACTGCTAAGCTTGGCGTCGTGGCATCGATTCCCACAGTGAACAAACATTTATATTTTAGGTTACCTGTGCGCAATGTAGACCATAATTATGATGATGTTAAATACAGGTAACTTTTTGTGCTATAGGTATAAACATGAACAAAGATCATTAAGGTCACACATTGGTTCATGTTACCAATTACCTAATACTTTTTCGATTTAATATGTCCTTAATTAAAACATAATTAATCGAAAAAATAAAAGTAAGCCACGATATAGCAGCAGTGCCCCATTATTATTTAATTAAAGGAAGTACTTTCATAACAAATAATGTTTCAGTTAATTTTTAACAAAGGATCTTTCACTAGCGAATAAATAATCCTGTATGGCAAAAATATGAACGAGACAGAAAAAAATTTCATTTGATATGTGGGCGGCTGTGGCTGGTTTTTGGCAATATTTGAAACCGACTTCGATTACATATACGGTAATCTAATCAAAAAAAAATTATTATTTTATTATAGTACGATATAGAAAAAAAGATATAATTACTTCATGTCAATTGTTTAGAGCGTTTATAAAAAAAAGGTAATTAATGTATCTTTTAAGTCATTGACATATCAGCTAAGAAAGAACTTGTACAAAGATCGAGGTGGTGACAGTAAAAAAGTTTAAGCCTGCATCCCGAATGTCATCTAGAACAGAGGGGGCGGAGGCGGACGGGGGGGCGGCGGGGGCGATGATAAAAACGATCGCATCGCGCATTCGAATATCGCGTTACCACCGCACGCTCGTACCAGTCAACGACGAGCAAGGTCCGCTTACATTACACATCAAAAACGTAACGAGAGCTGAGGTAGGAATACGAGATGTTAAACTGGCATTGATAATATGAATAAGCATCGAACAAGGCTATTTAAAATTTGCGCTGCACGATAAGGAGCTCGAAGGCCGTTGGCATTGACACGAGGTAGCCGAAAATTACATAAGTGGTCGTGCTGTGTTCGATCGGCGAGGTCAATGTCGCGCGGAACAAAGATCGCGAAAGTGGTCCGCCGTTACGTAGGCCGGCGCGGGCGGCTGCGGCGGGCGGCCGGCTCGGGGCTCGCACGGATAATTGCGATGTAATCGGCGTAATCCATCCGCGAGTGGGTCTCGTTTCCTTTTACGGTGCGCGCAGCTTGCGGCCGCATAGAAGAAACAGCTGACCGACCGGCACGCGCCCCGATGCATATTAATGTCGCACCAGCGGCAAAAACACGTATAAAATCGAAATGCTACTACCCGCTATTAAACATCGAACCAGTTTGAAGTGCAGGCGCCTGAATTATGCAATTGTCGTGCGAACGTCGTATCGAATGCACAATAAATATAAAAGTTTTCTACGGCTCGAACGCTTGTAATAGTACAATCAATATCTACTGTGAGACGCCCCTGTTTCTTTTTGCAACGACTTGCATACCGCATATTTAACTATGGAATAATAATTCATTACAAAATTAAAGTTTTTATTTTTACTATTTTTGTTAGATAAGCGGGTAAAGTTTTCTTTTAAGTAATAAATGGCATACCGAATATCCGAGTGCGATGGCTTTCATTAAGGAAGACATATATAATATACGAGTGTATTCAGCCGCGGATTGATACTGATATTGATGAAACAAGTATTGATGAAGCAATACATTTCATGCGAATTCTTCATGCTTATGTTCAGTACATTTAGATACGAGTATTTCCGTACAACGTTTCGTTTATTCCGCGGCTTTACATTTTAACATAGATTATTCCGAATGAATAGTAGACATAAAGGACTGTCACGAGACTCATCCGCTATATCGAACATTGAGATGTGAACAATGACTTCATTGGAGAGAACTTATTGTCTTCGAACAATCGAGATCGCGTCACTTCCCCCCTCTTCGCACGACCCTCCAAATACTACTCTACTAATCTAACCCTTCGTTGCCATCACCACGCAAAAAGAAAAACAACTAATTAAATGTAACGGTGTAAAATGAACGAAAAAAAGTAATGGACACTTACGCAAAGAATAATCAAACAACCGGTGTCTATTTCATTTCAACATTTCCCTCGTAAAACTTTATTGCTCATTAGTATTGAAATTTAAGTGTGTCAATATAAACGATGTGTTTAATAACCATTTACATTTTTACCGCATTTATCGCCTCTATCTACATCAACTTCATTACATTTAAATTCTTGAAGTGCACATTACATTACGCGTAGGTATCTACCTACACACATACACACGTTTCCAACGTGTATATATCAAAAGCGAGGTGATTGCCACACTGGAAACATTATTCAACGGACAGTTAATAAGTTTCACGTCATTTTCCGTTAGCAGCCGGCAAGTGCAGCAAGAACTTTATCAATCTCTATTAGCCGTTACACCTTCGCTTAATTCGATAAGGCCGCTGGCTCCATTCATCAACGACGGCGACAAGTTTAAACGGGAGTCGTGCTTAAGCATTGAACTATCGACGTAGTCCAACGCAGCTGGACTCGACCTATTTTTTTTTTATGCAGGTATCTCTCGAAGAGATATATTACTTCTATACTTAGATCTCATTGCATATGACCGACACCATAAATATAATTTCAAGTTTTACGCATTGGAGCGTATATTAATTATACATATATAGCACTAATGTCATAATCAAATCTGCTTATTAGATTATGCTCGTTGATGTTGATAGACATTTACATGGACAACAAATTGACGCGAACACGATAATCGTAGTACATAAAAGGCATGTGTAAAAGCTGGACGCCGAAGAGCTTTCGTGAGCGAATCGTTGTTCGTGGAATATGAAATCGATTGGCGGTTATTAGGCGTCTAGATTTATTTCGAAGGCCTAGTCTTTCATTTTGATCAAAAATAAAACATTCGAGATCATTTCATACAAATTCCAAATGTACTCCAGATAAAATTATACAATTTTCTTCTTACATTTCTGTCTTTGCGTAAACATCACGCCTATAATCTACGAAAAAATAGGTAGAGGACCGTAATACATTCCCACGTTTCACCAGTAAGGTTTACGTGCCATCATGGATCGGAGGTGGTCCATTATTGGAAGCTACTATTAGGAATTTCAAGTTACAGAAAACTAATTATACGCAGAGAGCGATTTCAGGATCTTTCGATCAGCAGTCACACTTTTACCTATTATTTGGCACTATACAGTATACATATATAAACTTTTGTTTCCGCCCTATAAACCTTAATACCCGCTATACACACTTCGTCCCACGAGTGTTGCTTGAGCATAAGTTAGGCTTATGATTAATTCAAGAACTTATTATATTAATGCTTGATACCATACTGTCGGTACTTTTAGACTAAAACGGATTTATTTCCAACGACACGTTCCTTCATTAGATCTCAATCAATAGCGTTGCATACGGTCCGAGTTTTTTTCGTATAGCGCGGGTCAGATAATTATATTCCTTAAACCCTCATCGTTTCAATATTCGATTAGTGGACGCCTTATACGGCTATTACATGTATATAAATTGCCGTTGAAACGCTCGTAAATACCGAACACCGCTAATTGCCGCAAATCGTGAGGTGGATATGGCGCAAAGTATTCGATCGTAAATTTAAAAGCATTTGAACGCCAATCGATATTAGAACAGGACAATTCCTGTTATTAGACAGCTTAACTGGCCATTAATTTGCCGGTGACCATTACTCGTGCGCAGTTGTAGTACCGCTGCGAGTATTGTCGTAATTTTACACTGCGAAAATAGGAGGATGTTTTTGTAGTGTGACAGGCAGGTGCTGGAGGTCGTCGACGTTAGACCTTTCTAGGTTGCCACGTGCCGCGCCCGTCCTGCAACGAGCCTGTCTACACACACGCAGCAGTGGCCAATAATTTATTATTAGATGCCGCACGGTCACCGCGCGCCGCTTGCTATCAGCACTCTCGTATTTTACGAGCCATATTTAAGTGTCACTAAAAAATATAACCGCTTACGCACCGGGCATCCTTCTGGTGTAGTGCAAGATGTAAGGACACTACCAGTAAGTAACACCAAATCAAAACCGCAAGGGCAGTAAAACCTTAGACACACAAGTGCACCTATTCTATCTACAGTTTAGTCACACATATTTCTGTATCGATGATGATGAGATCGAGATGAGTAAGATTTTAAATAAAAAATTTGATTTGGACCAACTATTATCAGAAAAACGTACGTAACATCACGAGTGTAATTCCCGAAGAGGTAGGCAGATAAATGTAATACACTCCCAAGTTTCACCGGTTACGTTTATGTCTCATGGAATAGATGGTGAGCCTATTACTATACACTGGGCACAGATCCAGACTCCGAGTCACTACTAGAAATTCTAAATTAGAAAAATCCAATAGTCTTCGACTCGGGATTAGAACCCAGGATCTCCAAATTGACAGTAGCGCTTGCAACCACTAGACCAACGAGGATGTCAAATTATTATCAGATTAGCATCAATAACATGTTTGCCTCTCGTATACAAAATAAATTTTCATACGTTCTGAGTCTTTCAAAAGTTATGGTAATCGAGCGTTCCCAGCATATGTGCGGTTTATAAACATGTGTATATTGTGTTTACGAGAGTGCATTGCAAAAATTCACTGCAGTAATGTTGAGATGTGATAGTGTGCAAAGCTAAACTGTGCGTTGTTTTTTGTCCGTAGATTAATAAACAACTTGAGCGGTCTTTGTATTAACGACAGTAATAATAGCCTGGTGAGCGATCATAACTGATAACATTAAGTAATATGTTTAACACGATAAAAAATTCCCCCTTAAAGTAATCACAAAGAAGAATCGTAAGCATTTCTTTCATATATTTTTATTTAAAAAGCACACCAGATCACTGCCACACATGGGTATCAGCATTCGATCAGGAATAGGACCTGGAATATTGCGTTGTCATAATAAACCGTCATCATCATTATCATCAACCCATTTATCGCTCTACTGTTGGGCAGGGCTCTCCTCTTGGAATGAGACAGGTGGTCAATAGAAGAGTTTAATAGTTATAAGACTAAAATGATAACTGTATAATATATACTCAAACGAATATATAACTATGGTATTTGAGACGCCTTCGACACGTTACAACATGAGACCCCATAAATTCAGGCAGCGCATACCTGATGAACTCAAAAAGAAAAAAAATATTTAGAGTTATGTGTTACTGCGCAAAGGAACATGTTTTTTATGAAGCTCCTTCTAATTGGCCGACAAAAATTTAATCTAAATAGGTGAGTTAAAACTTTAATTTACGAATATATAAATACAACAAATAATCGTCTAGTATTACTGATGTGAGATTCTGATTACTGAAAATATGGAAATTGTCACAAATCTAACTTTAATATAAATTTAGTCTCGAAGTAGTTGGTAATAACAAAAAATGAGACTAAAAACAAAATGATAATAGAAAAAAACTTCTGTACACTATAATGTAATATACAATATTATATAATCCTATATGATTGTATAATATTGTATGGTAATACGCTACTCAAACAAAAAACTTAATTCCTCAAACATAACAAAAATATGCAGTTCAATTCTTTTGTATCGAACTATTACATTTCTCCATCACTAGATCATTGATTATACATTCCCGTCGTGTGTTGGTGATAAAAAAATTAAAACATCTAACGAAGTCCAATGAACGGCGGAAAGAGATAAAAAATCAGTAATTAGTCAATATAATACACCTACCGTCAACTGTAACGAGCCACTGGCAATTTTTTTATTCAAAATTATTTATTAATTATGTATTATAGATAATTAATGTTATTCGATCAATTTTAAACTCAATAGCACGTAATAATTAATACGACGAGACGTTCCTTTTTTAAATTAGAAAAACTGTAGTAGGTATATAGCAGGATAAGCAAAGAATCGCACGGACGTAAGGACAAATATCACAAATACTACGACGAAGCGACCGGCGGCTCTCGCAATTATAAACCGCCGACGTAAAGTCGAGGTGTCGAGATATCGCGATAATATCGAAACGAAACATTTTCCGTTCAATCCTTACCGTCGACTGTTTAATCGTGGAATTTAATAAAATGGTCGAGCAGCCTCGGGTTGTGTCCGCGAGCTGATTTATCGTCGAATCCTGTGTGAACATCGATACGTGCTACAACGAATACGAATTGAGTTGGCATCGATTACATATCTTTAACGATTCCATCACAAGCGCCGTCCACTGCGTTTCATATAATTGACATTTCGATTGGATTACTATTGAAGTGTATAAATGTTATTTTGATGACTCTTCATTGCCACGGCCCGGTACACACACATCTAGCCTTTAATTAAAATGAATCCCACGGGTATATAAGAATGAATGACAAAACGAACTACTCGTATGATACAACAGTTTTAGAACAAAAGATTAAGGCTACTACTTCCTTTTATTCTTTTGACGGTAGTCTAAACTCGAAATAGGTTAAATAATGAAATATATATATGTATATATATACATATTTCAAAGCATAAATAAAAAATAGGTTGAATAAACTTAAATTCAAAGATTGAATTTAAGTTCAAAGATTGAATTTAAGTTTATGCAGCTCCAACCTGTGACTTTTGTGTTATTATGATGCGCGCGTATCTTAAAATTTCACTCTCATCATTTTTTCATAACCCGCTTAAAGAAGTATAACTTCAAAAAATTATATATTTTTACTACTTAAGGCCACGTATGTATATGATCATCAGCCTGTCTAAGTCCACTGCTAAAAATAGATCTTCGTGCCTGTAGGGTGTTTGTCCATAACCCGGGTCCAGCGCCGGGTTTAATCGTACTTTAACTACATCCTGTTATCGGGGTATATATATATAATACAATGGGGATTTATTTTTCTACCTTCTTGATACCAATAAATACGTTTGTATATAATCGATTAGTATAAAATTTCATCGAACAAAGAAGACCACTCGCCGTGCATTTCTTGTTCCGTCATGACCGGCACACAGCGCAAGAAGTCGCGAGTCACAGTGTAATCACACTGGTATCCTTTATTAGAAGCGACAACATTATTCGCATACAATTGCATTAGCTACTGACGTAACAAAAACGAGAACATGTTCCGCGGACGGACGAGCAGCTATTCTCGCGTCGATGCGTTGCCCTGCGTACGAAATGCGACAATCGGCCATTCTTACATCGCTGTGTATGTAACTTCCCTGAAAGGCAACGTGTTCGGGCGCGTGGTGTTTGTAAGAAGCAGCCCAATTAATTCATTACGAAGCTTAGCGCGAGGGGGGTTAAGGGGGCGGAAGGATGATTTAAACGAGGCAGACAGATTAGCATCCCGTTTAGGAAGCGGCGCGTCCCGGCCAAGTATCAGGAGCGCATGAAATATTGATGCGGGCATTATGGTCCGCGGACAGTTACGAGACGTGCGCGCGTTGAGATCGCATAAATAACTTACGAAACTTCAAAACAAGTAAGTTTTGGCGATTTGGAAGACGCTATAAAAGATTTTCTTCCAAGGTATTACGCAAGTTTTTGTAAACACATATTGGAGTAGGGGGATGGTGAAGAGGCAGATTGAATACATAAAATATGCACTTGCGTCAGTACTTGCACATCCATCAAAGTTCGAGGAAAGTCGATTTGATGATGGTTATGTGAGATATATGTATCTTAATCTTGTTACTGTTTTGTACAGTGATATAAAATGTAGGTACCTACTAGGCATTCTTCGTGCTACCTTATGTTAACAGTATTTGCAGATCATAATTATATTATTACAAACTTGATATCTGTGTAATAACACAGATATCAAGTTTTAGGTAAAATGAGTCAGACGAATGCTTACCCCTGAATGGAACATGGGGGTGGTCACATGTCAAAATTGTGTCTGTCTACTGTACCCTGCATTCGGAAACAATCGAATGTGATGAGTAACGCTTGCTGTTTACCAGAGAAAAAATATATACCGGCGATGGTTCCGCAGTTGAAACATAGA
>DWMF01000864.1:0-12890 GCA_018244815.1 Parelbella polyzona | reverse complement strand
AGCGGACCCTGGGTCCTCACACACCAATGTGAGGAAATAACCGGGATAAACGCTCGGAGGATGATGATGATGATGATCGTGGTATATGAAGTAGAAACACAATATCGATTGCCCAATATATTTGTTTTTTCAGACCTGGCTTGCTTCCTCAACAAACGTCACTCTCTTCATACAAAATATTCATCTGGCATGACTCTATAATAATAATAACCATCATTATTGAAATGTCATCGTAATTGAGACTTTGACATCTACACGTAATTTATAATGCTAATCAAACTCATAAACAATAACAAATATTATTTTAATGTACCTTTAATCATAATTGTCGTTTTTTACAAAGCCCAAGATATGGAGAAACGCCTAAATTTTGATCATTATTGAATGATATTTATAGCACGGACAGACATTTCAATATAATATTAAGATTTGAAGTGCATATGCGTGGGTACGGACAATGAATTGTAGACTGACTCAGATCGTATACAGCCTCTTCAAAGAACTGAAATAGGGCCATTCACCTCTAAAAGCTCATAGTAGAGTCGGTAAGATAATATGATTAGATTCATGGTAACGACCTACGCTTATACTAAGCTGAACTTTAAGTTTATTCATGATTAAGATCATTATTTTAAAGATTTTATTATTTGAAAATTCAACAGCATTGCTCTAATAGAGAAGGAAAACGTTGTGGTGAAAACGCCAAGTCTTACAGTTTACTATGTTCTCTAAGGTGTGTGAAGTCTGCCAACCCGCACTTGACACCGTTACAGACTGCGGTCTTAACTCTCTCATTGCGAGAGGAGACACGTGTCTAACAGTGGAATAATAGGTCTGTTAATAACAAAGTAGCTTATTCTATGTATATACTTATATTATAGTAATAAAAACAATTACCAAATTTTTCAATCACTTATTTTCAAATTATACGTTTGACTAGTATTTATAATGACGGACCAAATGTATACTTACCTCTCAATTAAAAACTAAACTTCAAACCAGCCTGTATCTCCTAGAATAAAACTGCCAGTTACTTACCTAACAGCCACTAATTACTTATTTTGATAATGCTGCGCAAAAGTTACAATTAATTGTTATAAGCCAATTTTCATTTCATTATAGATCGTTATTGCCATTCGTACAAATAAATGAGTGCTTTGTTAGGCGTTTAAATAACACGTTTGGTTTATTGCTTAATTAATTCGATATTTAATTGACAGAAAACTGTAACGTTATAACCATCTATGTATCACGGGTGTGAGTATATTAATCAAAAACCAGTTTCGAATTGTACAAAATGAGTGACTTTTTAACGAACCAATGTCACATCTCTACTTTACGGCATGTACAATAGAGACTATAATTCCTTGATAGTACAATATCGAATAGTATATGCAAAATAGTCAGATGAAGATTAGTCAACATGATAACATGAGCAACTAGTTGGACGTACCGACTTCTGTTCGTGTGTGATTAATGACGAAGGCGTACGATGAAGCGTATTTTAATACAGTTCAATCGAACGCACTATTACATATTCCGTATCACGTTTAATGTTTAGCAAACCGGTTAACCATATTGTAGTCTCATCGGCGTCTATTATAATTATTTATGATAGATAACTGTTAAATAATTAACTTTGTATCCCCACTTAAGAATATAGTATCACGGTTGAGTGGCTGGTTTAGTTAGTAAGAGCTTACACAGAAAAGGATCGCTAAATGTTTTTGAAATAAAATTAATAAAGTATACATTCCTTGTTTAGCCATATAATAATGTCTGGCAATACAGTAGCGCAGAGAAAAAATTTACAGAAATTATACTGTTCGCCAAAAAAACCTCAAATATTCAAACATAAGAGCTTAATAATTTGCCGATTTTCAACCATTGCACGAACGTTATTATTGTAGTTTAATCTATTAATTAAACTATGCAGTGTTACTTTTGTGTTATTACACACGTTGTGTGTGTTTTAGTAGCAAACGAGCAGACAGCAGTCTCAAACGGCCGATGTCGCCAATAGAAAGCTGCAATTGTTCACAGCCAGGGTAATAGGGTTTGATTTATTACTGTGAGCTGATCAATTCAGTATGTTAACTGTTGAAAAGACGATTAATTAGAAATCATTGCTGGCAAACACAAGACTATATGTATACCTATAATAGCTCAGCTATACGAGTTAATATGTATTAAAACCATCTAGAGTTTGTCCCTTTCTTAGCTGATCACAGATTTGTTGCCACTCTAGTTTAGTATACACGTGACTCGGCAACCAGACCCTTTAGCATGGAAACAAAAATTGTTCCAATCACAATTGCGCTGGTTTAATAAACGTACTTCTCTGGTTGAATATTCCTACGACTAAAACTAAACTACATTTTTATGTCTTAAACTCAAAGAAACATAAGAGAATAATACAAATCAGAAGCTAAAAGTATTCTTTATCACTAAAATATAAGTCTGTTTCATTTAATTTCAGATAATTATTTTCGAGCATGAACAGACACCCTGTCCTTTACAACGCCCAATTAGTTCACTTACATAAATTGCTTGATACGTTATAGATGGACCCATCAAATAAACGTCAGAAGTGTCAGTCACATGTGTGATTGGACAGTTTTGGCAGCTGTCAATTTTGACAACACTGGTTGGTGAATGATTATGACGCTTCGACTAGGGTGGTCATTATTGCCACAGAACGTATACAAGTAGAAATGACTTTGAAACTGCTCAATTTATAACATACATATGTACTCATATGTAATGATTTACAGTAACACAAAAGCAAGCAATGTATAGTTTCATCCAAATTGATGATTATAAGTTACGTAAATGAACAATAGGACCAAATCAAATAGGTACTAATTTTATGATATATTAAAGACATGAAAAATCATCCGCAAGGCATTCATAAAAAATATAAAAATAAACCAGGCTAATGTTCTCAAGTTGTGGTTTATGAGGCAAATTGATAATGATATAAAACGGCCTCAATAAAAGAAAGTTAGCGACACATGATGTGCGGTTACTAGATTTCTTTGAATGCACAAATTATATCGTCGCTCGAGTTTCTATTCGCCAAGTGTAACAAAACGAGTGGTGATCAACAAGAATACTTAGATGATGATTCTTATAAAATGGCAAGTACCTTTGCGTGGTAAATAAATGTGACCCAGAAACATTATTTTGCCTGTCGCTTAAACCATTTTGGTTCATTTTTAATTGAGATAATTATGACTAATTTAACAAAAACCATTACGCAATGTTACTTTTTATATGCTATTTAAAATATACTCAAAATAGTACATCTTGAATTCTTTGTTGCTAGTATTAATTATAACATTTAATTGCATTTCACTTAATTTCTTAAATTATCTAGTCTTGTTGTACCAAAGTTCATGTGTTAGTTGCGTGCACTCAAATTCAGTCAAGTTTAATCAACAAAAAAAATAAAATAAAATTATAAAATTGATGTCACCACACATTTTAAAATTACGAAAACTGAACGAAGACCGTTATGCAATGTAGCACGTGTCGAAAAGATCAAGTTTTTTTTTATATTTATGCTGCATTCCTTTTTTACACCTCCCCCAATTAAAGCCTGAAAGTGTATCGAGTCAAGGTGACGATAAAACCGATAAGCAGCGGTGACGTATCACGTGTATTCGTGAATAAGAACCGTGATTTTGCTGGCGTTGGAGAATAATTCGAGGCATGGCGTAATTTCTCCAATTTTTTTCCCATTTCACGTGCTATGAACGCCACGGTCGCGTGCCCGGTTGCCCGCGTGCATTAACGTTTTCTTTGATGACGGCACTTTTTGAACCATACTCGCAACATGAAAAGGGAATAAATTTCGATAAGTTTTGCATGCAACGTTACCATATTTTTGAATAAAGTAACTAATAATCTGTGTTAGGAAAATACATGCTCATTTTTAATGTGTTATTATTTATTTTTTATGTTGTTTAGCAGGTATTTTAAACGGTTATTTAATGAATGATAGTAGAAAATAAACCTGTAGGTCTCTTGTTTTTGAGCAGCCGCTACCAATGTCTACGTTATCCGTACCCGTATCCGTCCTACGTTATCCGTACCCGAGCGTTAAATGTACCCAAATGCTTGCAACCCTTGAAGGTAAACTTGGATAGTCGCAATCTAATGTCGTCAAAAATCAAACGTCGAAACCTAAAATTAAAAAAACCTTTATAGATTTGAAATATTTAAGTCCAATGTTTTCTTACGGTGAGAACTAAAATGACCGATTCCTCTGATCCATTATTACCTTCAATCATTTCCTTTCATAACTAAACTACAGAATATAAAGCAAGTTTTAATAACCATGCACAACAATAAAGTCAGATGATATCGTATTTAATTTTATAACTTGTACGTCACAATTAAGAGTACCTAAAACACCGTGTAATATAATTAGGAGTACCTACCTACATAAAATCACCGTGTAGTATGTAACTTACTTGACAGAAAAATAATGGTTCGTTTTGACAACAAAAACGCGCCAAAAATATGTGTACCCGTTACTATACGTCTATTAAACCGCAATGCGACGGCGTGGTTGAGCAATGACATCTTAACGCTAAAGGAATGTAACCAAAAATCACCAACCAAAACCAAAAATACACGAATTATATAGTCAAATAGAAACACACGTCTCATATTCGACAGACATCCATTAAAGTTGGGAGCAATATTCACGTGAAGATGCATATCTGGGCCCATAGTTGGCCAACAGAGGGCACGCTCGGATGCGTACAGACGGTCCGACAGAGCATGTAACAAGGGCGTTGTTATTTGGTTGTTCCATCTGCTCTACGCCACTGATGTCTACCGAGATCTGGCCAAACCAGTATTAACTAGTTAATTATATTAATCAAATTGAGCGTTAAATGATATTTCGTTTAACGAGTGTTTAAAATTATGTATTGTGGATTGTACAGGTTTAATTGTAAGTGGTTATTTTGCTTGAAGATAGTTTTATCAACGAATAGAACTGCCGATAACTTTTATGACTTATATTTTCTTATATAGGATATCGATTATTGTCGTTTTTTATTTAGGATATCAATTTTACCACTACCAGGAATTTCTTTGAGAGAAAATTTTGAATTAGGTATATCACAGTTATGACTTAAAGGATTACATTCTAATCGAAACTACATCAATCAGACACGTGGCAATCTTTACTGTTCGGCTTTACTCGTTATTACCACGTCTTTGTAAAATATTAAAATACCTTCTTTCTAACGTAAGTACAAACTGTACGATATGAACGTCTTCAAGAAAGGGGCAAAGACAGCTTTTCCTCAAATTCGACAACGCCTTGGCTACTCCACACGTGTTGCAGATGTTCATAGACGGTGGTGCGCACTTATAACCAGAAGATGCAACTGTCTGATTTCAGACTAAACGTAAAAATTTAAAAACAATTCCTGTAAATTTTTCGGTAGATAATATGAAATTAATGTTGGAAAAAGTCGGGCATTTTGCAAAATGTGGTAATTCATGTATTAAATATGACACGCGAGATGTAACAATGTGTGTTTTGTAAGTTTTGATGTTATTACAGTAACATTGGTGCGTTGTTTGCAACACGAGTTACGTCTATTGTACATATTTCGTCATTTTGACAAGGACTATATAAACCGTTTAGCAATTTATTGTGTTTAGAAACAATACACAAAATAGTTCTCATTTTATTCATATAAAAATATATTTTCATATTGCAAATTGGTTTTGTTGTGCTTTTTATTACTAGAATTGAACTTGAACTTGTCCATTCGGAGGGGACACATAGGAGAGTTACTTTAAAAGTAAATTTAAAAAATGTTAACAATTTTCGAAATAAATAATGTCAATCAACTGTTCTCAGATGTACATAACTTCCTAACGTGTCTACTACTTAGTGTCATCTCACAAAAGAACACACTTCCGACGTAAGAAACATTCTTGCCCAGTTGTAAGAGAATTAAAAATACAGTCCTATCAGTATCCACGGACAAATGTCGCACGTCATAATATTCGGTATATATAGAGATCGGGGATCATAAACGCGTTTATATTTCTCAAGACTAAACTTCAAATGCACATGGAATTTAATGTTATAGATAACAAGTTTTTCCTTTAAACCTAACATTTATCAGTTTTTGTATTATTTTAGAGAATGATAGAAAAAAATTTAACCATTATCAGATCAAACTACAAATTTTGTTGCTATACTTTATTTATCCTTAATTGATCAGAAATAAAACATATATAAAGGACGGACTAAAGCCGAAATTACTTTTCTACTAGTCAGCCCAGAAGTTAGACAAAATACAGGAATATACGATATATTTTTGGACGTAAGCGATGCATGGAAACGCACAGTTGCTAGAACAGTCGAATACCTCGCGAGACAGCTGATGCATAGCCACCTGCCGCGGCACGCGCTGTCTACGCCGATAATGTTGGATAGTTAAATTGTTAGATATTATTGATTTTTAGTGGCCTCCTGTCCTTGTGCTCGATATAAAGATAGTATCAACATTTCACATTTTTATTTGTATTATACATCGCCGTTGTATAACATTTCGTATACACTTAACCATAATAATATTAATTTACATACATATGTATATATGGATATGTAAATATTGTCAGGTTAGGACCAATATGAGGCAAGAAGAGAACACAAAGCTATCATTAATTCCGTTTGGTCTACAAAGTTCATCTGATATTAACCGATCGCTATATTCAAGCACATTAGTTGTTAATAGATCGTTAGTGGAATTAACTTTTATAATGTTAGTAACTAGAAACTTAATTATAATATTGGACACAAAAGTTTCCAACTAAAAATGTTTTGTTATGATTCAGCAAATCATTGTTAATATGTTATAACACAACAGCAAACAATTGTTAGATCCAAATTACCTTAGCACAAAAGGCTAAACGTTCCATGGTATCGGCAGACACTGGAAATCTATTAATGTACGTCTTTTGTAAGGCCTTCATTAATATACCCATACCTCTGGCGCGCTTTCAGAAACTCACATGTACAGCTAAATGGCTTTAACGTTGTCAGCACTTACATGAGCGACCGCCTATCGCAATCAAAATGCATACATATGCAGCGGCAAGCATGCAGAAAAGCCGGTACATTCTAAATGCCCTAAGTATTTTCACCCCTAATGCTACGACATCAATGACAATAAGAAGTTTTTATAAGAAATTCTAAACGCTCAAACGCTACGAGCAATCTGGGATCAGAATAAATGGAATATTTAACTCCCAATGTGAATATAGTAATAAAAAACAATGCGTAATCGCCGAGGCGTAGGCTCGTACAGCCGCCAATAAGCATACAATAGAAGAAATCGTATATAAAGCCAATCGTTATTCGTTAGCGCGTAGACGAGCATGAGAACACGATTTGTGATACGTCCGCAACGTATTTTGTTTACGTCTCACTGCGAGCAGTGAAACTAAGAGATCATAATCTGTATGTATGTATACATGTGTATACGTGTATACTCTTACCATTACCTAAGGAGAACTAGGAGAAAATGCCTTTAGTCATTGAGTACGCCATTGTATCCCTTCGCTAAAGTGTTGCACAAGATAAAAAAATACGATCTGTATGGTTTGCAATACATACATATATGGTACTCGGTGTTCTCTACCTACGAGTACATCCCTAGGAAACTAGCGAGACTGTGACGTACCTCCATAAACACCCTTAGAAACATAACTCTGTTAATAACGACAAATAATTATTTTTAGTAATCATAAGTCTGTTCATTCCCAGATCGCAATTTTATACAAGGTTTCGTCTCCCTACAAATTAATAAGAAATACCAGTGAAAATAAGATATAGGAGTAAGTTTACGAACACTAATAGAAATATGTATATCCCTTACATGGTTTTGATAATTCCTAAAGCTTTATTTTTTTATATAAGCACAGTGAGCGCTAACGTGACCTCCCATCACAAAAGCGGCATATTGTCGATTCCCATCATCCGTCATTTAAGTACAGGCGAAGACGATATTGTCATACTCAACAAAAATTAAAAAAAAATATCATTGGCTTAGAGATATCAACTTCTCGCCTTGTTCAAGTCATATTATGATTCTATAGTTTCCTCATTTAACCTCAGTAACCATCAAGCGTTAAATAAAAAACCCAAATATTTATGAAACGCTCTAACTAATCATAGGCGTTATTTAAGTAAATTGGAAGCAAAATGAAAATCAGTCATATACCAATTTATTTACTCAAATATAAGTGGAACAACTTTAAGGGATAATTTTCCATGTTTCTCCCCATAGGGTTGGTTGTTGTGGATACCGTTGCCATGGTTCCCGTTCCTTTATACTCGTTAATCGTTACCTATAGAACATGTTCCTAGCTGTCAATATGCAGGAGCTGTCATCGACGCAAAGCTTGACATGCCTTTGTGCTACTGGACCATTGTTACCTACAGGAAAGGGAATATTCAATGATTTTACTTTCGTTTTATGTTTTACATTGAATTTGGGACACATTTTCTGCTTGTTACTTTCGTTATGTTTTCATATTATGTCGCGCGTTACGGTGACACTTTGGATGGGAGTACTTTAATTTGTAACTAAAATTTTTTGGAAGTATTAATACTATTAAAGTGTTAATTGATGGTAAGATTAATTCTTATGACAACAGTGATTCTTGTGATCCAATAAAATATATGTACATACTCGTATATACGAAACGTGTAATTTATAATAGCATCAACTAGCAGTAGACTTGTATGTTATAATCCATTTATTATATTTACTATAATTATTAACTGGTGAAACGTGGGAGTGTACTACATTCCTCTGCCTACCCCTTTAGGGATTACAGGCGTGATGTTACGTTTTTATATTTTATTAATTTAAAAAATAAAACATTTTGAATAGTCTGAAAATTGTAAGCAAGCAAGCATTTTTAGTATGGGTCTAAACTATTTAGTATAGCGTGGCAGACTATGGCCTTAACCCTCTCAATATGAGAGGAGACCCATATTCCAACAGTGGAATGATAAATGGGTCGATTGTTTTTATTATGATTTTCTACAGACTAAACATAATGAACCAGCAAAAAGTAACATATATTATATGCTGACCAATCTATTTATACTGAATCTATGATAATAAATAAATTTCACAATCATAAAATATAACGCATTTATCTTTTTACGTTCAGTATCATTCATTTTGCTTGAAATTAGCACATAAAAAAGTCTGTTTCTTAAAATAGTTTGTATTATATTCGAATATGTGCCATCACTGCTAGCTAATTACTGTGATTTACAATCGCTCTATGAAACGAAAAAATGCGTGGTCGAAACAACTGAGACTATGAAAAATGTAATTAAGTGTAATCTAGGAAAATCACCGACAACTCCGCTGGAGCCTGTAAGGCACGCGGCGGTTACTTCCGGCGGCTGTGGCGCGTGAAGCGAGGGTTAAAATACTCCAAGCTCTATCTACTCGTATTTAAACACTATTGGAACTAAAGGCAAATGGAATAAAATCAGTACTGGCAAATATCTAAGAATTTTAGTAAATAGATACTATTATTATTTACGGGTGTTTTTAGCGATGAATCTTCTGGTTTAGGATCTGTCCGGAGTTCTTTTAAATGAGCTCCTGCCAAATGCAGCAAGATCGCGACGAGGAATTTTGGAATATCAAGTATGCACATAAGGCTTTAATACAAATAAATATTATGCGTCGATTAATATTAAAAAAATAATGCTCTGAAAGTAGATAACAGAAATAATTCTGGAATAGCTCGGTTTTTACTTATAAGAACAACGATTGCGTGACTTAAAGGTATGGCTTATTAAGCAAATTAAATCAGAAATGTGGTCACTTTTTTGTGTAATAGATTTTTTTTTAAATTTAGAAATAATTAAGGCTTATACGATGTATTGAAAACTATGACAGAAAACCTAGATTAGTTAATCGCCGAAAGTGTTATGAAGTACAGAATAACATAACATTTTAACGGTAACACACGTCACATTATTTCAGCTGTTTAGTCATCTCTTAACATATGAAACTCACATGGAACGAGACCTACTTAAAAGTAATTAATAATAGCTGAATAAAGAACGTGTAAAATAAAGAAGGAAATTTCTAAAAATTAAATCACGTCATGCAACAGTGATCGATAGTACCAAACTTTAGAAGCTTTCTATGCATCAGAGAACATATTAAATAGTCTTACTTCTTATCACTAGACAGCTGTAGAGCCTTGTCAAAGGCTGTAAGTACGACTCCTTACTCTCTTACTACACGGTATTTAACGATTTAAATAGTCAACAACGTGTATACTGTAAACCATAAGTCCGTAGCCAAAAATGCTTAATAATGCCTCGAAGTACAAGTTGTACCGTTCCCAATTGTTAATCTTACTTATCTGTGACGTCATCGTTTTCCATTTAATACCAACACTAATAAAGGTAATAAATATCTTTGATATGTTATCATTTCTTTAAAGAAACTATAAGTATATTTAATGCGTTTCTTTATTACAATATTCGTAATGTAATGCCGTTGGTCGATAATTCTTATTGAACATAATATGTAGCTTTGTTATCGGCAAATCTATACGTCGCTTTCGGGTTAGCCGTAATCTGTCAAAATTGCTTTCATTAAACAAAATTTATTCATATTTTCCTTTCCAAAATCCATTCTTACGTGCTCACGCGCTCGTGGCGTCCATTAGAGCTGTTACCGAAACATAGATTAACTTTGAGGGGTCGATCATTAGTCATGTAATAATAATAGTTGCTGTTCTTTTACATAATTTATAAGGTGTTATTTAAGGGCCAAGAGAGTAGCTGTAATGTCCATAATGTGTTTCTTTTCATGCGATATTGGAGCTGTACGACTATTAGTCAAGTGAACAACTTGATTTTTATAGTTATTGACGGGCACCAGTAACTATGAAACATTTCATAACTATATTTCATAACTATAAAACATACCATTTTTTATTTATCTGAGAAAGGATAACTTCACTACATGCCGTTTACAGAGTAGACAGAGAGCATTTAATGGTAGTGAGAGCCCAACAGCGACACGCTCAAAGATTCAATGATGATCTAAGATATTCCAGATAGTCCGCAGTTAAAGGTGATACCGCTAAGAAATAAATAGTTTTGTAAAATACAAACGAGATAAAATAAGCTATAAATAATGTATGGATTCGCGTGTATTATTTTTAACTCATTTTCATATCATTTATGACGCCGATCACAATTTTTCATTATCACCAAGGATTTACTGGTAGAGAATGTAGGTAATATTTCATCTTTAAATCGTCTATGACGAATACAGTAAATAGATTAATAATTCTTTGTTGTTTGCACCACATCCAAGCTGCTACAGTTTATATAGAGAATTAATGTAAGCAATGTATTTTAAAGTTTTAAAAGCTATCGCTACAAAACTTTAGAAATTAGAACGAAAAGCATTGAATTAAATTATACAAACACATATCTCACGTAAAATCTGACTTGTGGCCTATTTCCTCCTACATAAGTAGCAGGTCAGTGGGCAAGCCGGAATTTGCTTCGCCTGCTATCGATCCGGTACGGAGTCACCGGCCGCTGTACAATGAGAACAGTTTTCATTAAATTCGGTTTTATTATTATATTACACCGGGTCCGTTATGGGGTAGGCAAAATATATATTTTCTTACAGACCTTACTTGCGTCTTCTACGTTCATCATTCTCTTCATACAGGCACACTTTCTAAGATCTGTGACTCGTCCACCTGACCTATTAATTATGAAATGTTATATAATATAAAGATGACGCTCAGTGTGGGAGGGTTTTGTCCACCAGTGGACCGAGATAGTGTGATGACGATGACGGTAACGATGACGATATTATATAATGAATTAACTGTGTGTAACCTGACCAGGCTTCAAATAAAGTCAAAAAAAGATCATAAAACAAATGATAACGGTACGCTATATTGATATACAGTTTGATGACAGTCAATGGAATAATGATGAAAAAATTTAAGTACACGTCTCTAGGATTTAAAACGAGTTTATTTATAGCAATCGAATAACCTTTTTCAAGTTTGAAGGAGGAAATGAAAAGATTGGAACAGATACCGTTTCCAAAGCAACACATTTCGCTCCCACCCAGCGGTGATATATGATGACTGCTTTACAAAAGAAACCTAAAATCAGGTATTCATTGTAATATATGTAGGTGGTGATGGGGTTTGGAAGTTGGACATCGGTGGTATACTGCCACACGCCCGGTTACGTAATGGTAGCCCTCACACGACACATAAGAGTGCGACTCGGGTTTTGAAAGAGGTAAAAACTATTAAATTACGAACCTACAAGACAGTTAAGGTACTAATTGTAGGTTCAGTTTCTACGGGATAAATGTATAAGACTAACATGAGCAATTGTTTTGTCTGAATGCTAAATTATTTATAATAATTACCAAATTACACACTAGTCAACATTAAAATGGTAACGGCGTAAACAGTACAAGCCAAGTCGCCTTAGTATATCCTCTGAATTCATCACTATCATTGAAGTGTACATACATAGGTACCTTTATATTATTCTCATTTAGTGTGCGCCATCGCGTGTGTTCTCGGTTTGTCGTATTCGTCACCTGACTGCACCGTAATATCATCACACCACTTTATTGAAATCCTATTCTTTCCTCTTATACTCTTATGCAACATTTTCCCTTATTGATTTGATAATAGACAAAATCCAAAATCGTAATAACTGACGCGTTGCCCAGATATGAAACGATTCAAAAGTTGATTGTTCTGTTTTACGTTCAAACCAATTTTACTAATCGCGTGGGTAGTAAACGGCG
>DWMF01000863.1:0-12891 GCA_018244815.1 Parelbella polyzona | reverse complement strand
ATTTTATTATTCTTAAGGGAATAAAAGAAAGTACATATTAACGAATTTGATCATAAATTCTCGGCTGCCAAGTTTACTATAATTAAGATTAAGTATTTAACAAATATAATTATATAACATTTTATGTTTCTGTCCTGTTATTTCAGGATCTCATCCACGATGTTTCAACGGTCGCGCAAGATCTCAACGACAAGTTGAGCACTGTTAATCCCGAACACAATAGAAATGCTCTTATTGTAAGTTCATTTTGTTTTCATAAAAATAATAATAGACACAAGCACCTTGAAGTACCATCGCCTCCTGAAGATGTACCTAATACTAAATAGTGTGATCTGAAGATACAATAAGCTATTGGTATAATAGTTCTTCATCTCACGTTAGTAACGTAGTTTATTTCAATACATTTTACTATCACCATCGAGAAAATTGTGCAAAATAGCCTTTAGTCGCGAGTATTACTATTCTAGGTGCTTTAGGCTTATAGTCTGAGTCGTCATCATCTGGGAAAAAATCTGGTAGGTAATTATGAATATGTCAATGAAGGGAAACGAGATCGTAATGAGTGCATTTGGTCTGAGTCGATGTAAATTTGTTTATACACATTTAAACATTTTTGAACACAATTTTAAACATTGTCATACGTAGAAGTTATCTCAAAATATCACTGTTATTATTTGATGTCAAATAAACATGAAAACATTTCTATTCGTTTGTAATATTTTACAGACAATCAAGGATGAAACTGATGACATAATCAAGGATGCTGTGGAAGCTGAACAGCCACAGCCAATAAGGGATGATGGAGGAGATGTAGATGATATTTTAAACATTAAGCTATTTGCTCAGGTATATTTCATCATATTTTACTTCTTACTTCTGCCGGACATAATAACTAAAACTTGATAGTAATAAAAAAATATGTTGCCATGTATGACTGTGTTATATATTCTTGAAGCACGTTAACGCTACTATCTTCTTTTTAAAATAACTGCACGTTTTCTGCAGCTTAAGTATATTTTAATATACTTTTGAACGCAATTTTTAATCGTGTTTAATAATTTAGCGTGCTTTGTGGGTAATATTAAGCTTTAAATATTTTGATGTATTTTTACAGAAATGCAACGAGCGTGTTAATATTATACACAAGGCAATAAAAGATATCTCTGATGAGCAGTCGAAAGAAACGTTGCAAGATAAGTTGAGATGTTTGAAGGGTAGCGCCGATTTGCTGAGGTAACTTTAGGAACTCAGAGGAAACTTTATACCTATATATGTACTTCCAAGTTCCAGTATCAACTTTTGAGTATAACATGTGTAGTGGTCCAATTGCTTACCGAGTGAATATCTCCGTTCTACGTCGTTTTATCCAAGATTTATGTAGACTTGAACCGTTTTCAGGAAACAAAAAGTGGATTATTTAAATTTTCGTATTTATATTTGCATATGTATAAAAAACAGCGGAATCTGCTTTAACCGCGTAAGAAGGATAAAATCCTGGTTGAATGTAAAATTATAACTACGGGGATTTAATTAAAACTAAAATTTTATCAACATTAATTTTCTCAACCAATCAAAGCAACTGCTATCATAGTAATCAAAATACCGATAAACATAATTCATAAATACATCTGTAGATAGATAATTAACAAATTTTAATATTATTTCCAGAATTTTGATTCTAAAATAGTACCTACTCAGAATTCTGTCTTATGTGTAGGCGACATTTTTTTTTATCCTTTATTTTTTATTTTACTTGCAATATTTCAATATAATGGTTATTATTGATAGCAGTTTTATATATTATCTTGTAATGATCAGATTATTATTTGTCATATTGTATTGCAATTTTTAGATTTGCAGTAAACAGCCATATATCATCAGTACGCGGAGCAGTTCTTGATGCAAACCAGGCTGATTATGAAGAATTAGAGAAGAATATTGAGAATATTCTTCAATCGTCGCGGAAAACGAAGAACGACATTAACGAAACGGTACCCCATTTTGTTTCGCAAATAAGTTATTTTCTACGTTTTGCTATCTTTTATAGGTTGATATGATCGGAATATCTTTTGAGATGTCTTTTAATAAGTATTACTTAACATTCATAGTGCAAATATACAAAAGCTGAGGCCTAGAACACGTGCTTAACTTCAAATGCTTGTGGCGTTGCATTCAAATCCTTCTGATTATTATTTGCCAATTCCAGGATTCGGCATCCGTAACTATGGCGACAGCAACAACTCTCTGCAGCGCGGTGGCAAGCCGCACTGCCGTTAAGAAGATTCCACCAGCACTCGCATCCTATCTGTTAGAAACACGGTTAAAAGTTGACCTAGCTGATCCCAAACAAAAGTACAGGTGAAAATTATGCATATTTTGAGAATCGTTATTTTAAATCAGGGCTTCAGACCCCTTTGAATTTAATTGAACTAACTTTATTTTGTCACCAGAAAGCAAAAGAATTTACATAAACAGATTTATGAGTCACTTTTGGCACTAGTAAAACAAAAATGTTTTATATTTCTTACAGGTTAGAAGAACATCTTAAAAAGTTGATCAATCTATTGAAAACTCAGGCCATGGCCTCCAGCAGACGAATTGCAACGTGGCAAGAAGAAGACGATGGAGAAGTTGCAGAAATTACTCACCAGATCGTAAAGGTTATTTATTGCATTTTTTAACTAGTTTTCACGACCTAAGACTAGTTTGCAGAAATAGTTTATGTTTACAACGAGGTTGAAGTGACCAAAAACTAAAAAAATCGTTGAATGAATTTGAAATGAACCACATACTAACTTTACCACATGTCATAACATACACATGCTCTCATAGACTGGTTCGTTCTTGAGATCACATCATATATTCAGCATTGGTCTTGAATATGGTTCATTTCGAATTGAAGTCCATGTTGATATTGGTATCTACGATAGTGCATGATAAGGTATTTGGATATTTCTTAAAAATGACGGTGCCTGCGTGAAAAATAACTCTAACTTCGTACATTTTCAGGAGATTGAATCCTTCAATAAAGAAGATAAAAACGGAGTACAAAATCGTTCAGAGATAGAAGTGTTAAATGAGAATGACTTGAAAAAACTTCTTCTACCATCACACGATATTGTAGTCCATGGCAACCAGAAGTAAGTTACATTCGTAAATAGTGAACATTATTAGTTATATAGAAAATTCAGGCTACGATCACTCTAAAATTCACTGTTTTTCTCCATCCAAAAACACAAGTCCACAATTTTATATAGACTTTTCGTATTCGACTCCGCTCGAAATAGTAGTGGATTTTGAGAATCCATATTTTTAACGAATTTTAAATTTATTTCCCAAGGGAACTAAGCAACAAGCTAGAACAACAAATGCAGAAGCTCAGCTCGTTGACGGGGATGGTTCAGCTGGGAGTGAGCAAGCCCGAGTCGCTCGCGCGGACGCTGCACGCCGTCGCTGACGCCGCGTTGTTCCTCACGTCTGTCGCACGCTCCCTCGGACATCGAGTGAGACTAATCATAAATATCTATCAATGTTAAAATTTTAATCTGCATCAGTTTTTTTAGTTCGGAGATATTTTTGACAATGTGAATTTTAGCCACAACTTTTTTTGGTTTACACTAATGTACATACAACACCCCAAGGTTGAGATACCAAAGTATAAACCACTAGGCTGAAAATACCACTGAAATAAGTATGTAGTAAGATTATTTAAAAATATATGGTTATTTCATATATTGCATAATATATTTGTTGTTCAATCAGGATCCAATAAAAAAGCTTAGAATAGATGAAGCATCGGAGGCTCTGTGTTCGACCACCTACAACCTTCTTATGACTGCGGAAGCAGCAAGTAGGGTAAGTAACATTACTCTTTCTACTTCTAAAGAAAAGAGCAACTTCTATCAGTCCGTGGGTACCGTGCCTGAGCACAGGGATATGCCTTTTTTGTGATGACCGCACATCGTCACCGAACTACAAACTACAGAATATGTTTCAATTAAGTCTTCTAAATCTCATTTTGTTAATAAGCCTGAAATATGTACCGTTTCGTCGTACAGGATCCGCGCAATCCCGATTCACGTAGATTACTTCATGAGGCCGGTCGTTTGGTGAACGAGTCAATTACAAAGCTGGTGAGTTCTCAACTTGTATTAGTTTATGAATAGCGTGTGTTAAGAATTTATTGATTTTGAATACATTTTTAAGTAGTATTTTAATGGTAAAATAATTTCGTAATGTGCAGTGAACAGTTAATATCAGAACTGACTGAGTGTAATAAAATAATTCTTCAACTGTTCCACAGTCACGAGTGGTTCTATCAGAGGATCGGATGAAGCGCGATTGCAATGAGATCAGTCGCTATCTGCAGTTGCAACAAAGCTTGCTGCAGACCGCCTACCCTACCTGTAATTTGACGTACGCCGCTTGCTTAGAACCGTTGCAGAATCAGAACAATTTACGTAAGCAGATAAAACTCGTATTTATATGATTACATAGTATAAATGAAAATATTTAAAAAATATTACAAATTATCGTGTAAATTTCTCCAGAATCCCTCCAGACCGAAGAAGCGATGACTCGGGAGGAGTGCGGCGCTAACCTGCGGTACATCAGCTCGATGGTTTGCCACAGCGCGGAGTACGCTGCTCAATGTGGATATCTGGTTAGTTTTTGGACCTTATTTTGAGATCATTTACTTACTTTTGTTTTATGTTGCCTTGTCTCTATTTGAGGCTTAAGGCGATTACATTGTGTTATCGTTCTTAAGTGGTAATTTTTTTGTCATTTTCCATTTAGATTTGGCTATAAATATCTGATTACCAATCGATAGTTGTTAGATCTCTTGTATGGAATTAGAACTACATTTATGAGGTATATTTGATAGATAAGACAATATATCATATCAATATATCATGCGACCGGCTAGCGTTTGGTCGCGATCCCGCCTGATGAAAAGGTCGGATGGGTCCTAAGATGGAGCACGCATGCCTAGCAAAAGCCTGTTCACCCTTGTTTTGAGGAGCCCCTAGTTATGTGTCCGGGAACACAGACGCCGGCAGGGTGTTCCACGGCTTGGCCATCTGGATAAGAAAGGTGGAACCAAACCGTTTTATTCAGGCCATTGGAATGTCCACCAGATAAGGACAAAAGAGTGAATAAACTACGTTCAAACTCAATCAGTACTTATTTATCACGACATCACTTAGTAATCTTTCTTAGTAAATAAATCATTTAACGAAATAATAGTGAAGTATTAATGGTCACGAATCTTTGGTCTATTGTTTCAAATTTTGTTGTTAAAAATGGATATTTCTATTTGTTTCAGCTGACACTTCCAGACAGTTATCAGCATATTGCCAAAGAAGGATTCTTGAACTTGCCTCGTATTCGGAACATTACAGGCGACATCAGGATGGGCTGTTTTAAAATTATGCGATGTCAGGATATTGAACAAGTTCGTTTATTTATTGCTATTATATATTTTGATATGTCAAATGCGGTCATAGTACTGGTATTGTATTTTTACGAGCAAAAACATGTTATCAACGGAATTAAATTTTTTGAGAAAGATCCAGGGTTGTTGGGTGCTTCCAGAACGTATACTATAATTATGTATAGTATTGTGGTATATCCAGAACGTATACTATAATTATGTATAGTATTAAGTATAGTAGTATATGTATACTATAATTTTTAGTCCATTTTCATATCTTTTACGCCGTAATTTGAACTGTTATTTCCAAGGTGAGCAGAATTAATTTAATGCAATGTATCGTTTTTAGGCTAAATATTTGCAATCGGAGGTAAATAAGCAAATATTAGATTTAAATGAAGTGACGCTAGAAGCTGTAGAGAAGATTAAGGATTCACAAACGCAAAGAAACGTAATGGGAGGCTTGCAAGAACTAGATAAGGTTTCAAAGGAGCTCCAGCAGGCATTGACGAAAAATCCCGGTGACATGGTGCGATTTTATTTTAAAAAATCTACAGTCCATTTTTTAATGCGAATAATCTATTAGATTTTCACTCATTTCGATACTAAAATTTATTTTAACATTGGATCATATAAGCGAGACTATTATTTGTTGCAATAAGTTGGGTACAATTATATCCGATTTATATGTGAAATAACGTAGTTATGTTGATATCAAGATTCTTTTTAGATTGGAAAATGTTTGATTATTTAACCAAGATCTATTTGAGTATTCTTCTATGAGATTAAAAAAGTTAAAATCTCTTTTATAATTATATTTTTATGTTTCAGAAAACAGTAAGCTCTGTGGCTTCCAAACTTTTAGACGCTGCGGAGGATCTGAATGTTCTAACCAGGAACCTCACAGTTATACCACAAGTGAAACCGTCTGCGGAGTGCAAAACACGTTCTGATGAAGTCATAAATAATGCTAAGTTAGTTTTCTTTAATATGTTATATTTGGCAGTTACATTTCATTATTTGCTTATTCAGCAACATATATATAATCGTATTTTCACCTCTTAACACATCTGAATAATATTGAGCTTCAAGTTTTCTTTAGTTATACACCAAATAAAAAGCAGTTGAAGAGGAATAATCTTAAGGTCCCCCCTACGACGTATAGGGAATTTCTGGAATCTTGACTAATATTATAATGTGACCTAACATTGTGTTGTAGGTCACAGTATTAGTAAAAAGCAAGTAAAAACACATTTTTCTATTATTACAAATTGCCTTTCAGAAATTTGATTAACAAAACGCAAGCTTTGGTGAAGCAAGTGGCTGCTTCAGATCAAGAAGTGTTGACATGGAAGTTGTTCCAAAGCGGCAGGGGCGATTTTATTAAAGCTTTTGATGACTTCGTGAAAAGTATAATGTAAGTGATTCTAACCCTTAGTCTGAGTATTGGCAAACTTACAAAACCTTTTAAATATCGATATAAAACGTATTGTAGAATTTTTAAAGTTTCTTTGTGTTATTAAATATTGTAATAATTATTTTCCTTTTAAATTTGACAATAAAATTCCTCTTAAACAGAAGCAGAATAATTTAATCACTGCAGGTCACTTGATGAATCTGGCGTTTTTTATTCCAAGTAACAATGTTATTAATGTGCAACAATATCATGTTATACATTTTGTATCATTTAACAGAGATAATGGACGCCGCGCTGGTTTCATCGAAGTCAAAGAAGAAAAAATAAAGGAAGAACCTCCAAAGAAGACCTTTGTTGAAATACAGTATGTCTTACAGTTGTTCTATGATATTGGATATACATATAAAATGCTATTGATTCGTTATGGTAGCAATGATTTTAAGTTTCACCTGTATCCGTCTATTTCAATACCAGTTGCTGTGTTAACATTTAATTATTTGTTAAGTTATAAATAATGAAGTTGCGAAAAAGTATGAGAATTAATGGCGTCAGTTTTATCTATAATAGAAAAGCATACACACAGCGACATCTGCGTATTAACTGTTTGGTCCCAAAGAATATATGATCAAAAGTGTTAAAGAGAGTTTCGAGTTTACAACAAATCCTTTGGCTTATAATCGATGGATTAGTTCTGTTTTGCCTAATTATACCTATCAGTAGGCTACTTATGTAGCAGAAAGGAAGCGTCAAGTCCTTTAGAATTGCTAATAACTATAGTAATAGAGTCATCAAATTGTTACAGTACCTACTAATAATGCCAGTACGGGACGATAAATATTTATTGCTAAGAGAAAGTGACACCCCGTCTGTAAATTTTGAAAGGGCAGAGGAATATAGTATGCTAGGAGAAAAGAACATTTAAATAAAAATATCACTGTTTTCAGGCTCGATCTCGCTAACAAATGGTTAAGTAGTCCCGCTGCTAAATCAGATGTCAAGACTGCTGGCATACAAGGAGTCAAGAATATCATAGAATTGGCTGACAATGTAAGCCTTTCATTTGAATTCCGTACCTTAATCATCATCATTATCATCATCATCATCGTTATCATTAGCCTATCTCAGCCCAGTACCGGACATGTCCATACTGTATTTTACGTTTTTAGTAAATACAGAATAGAGAACATATTTTAAAACTCAAATCAAAGAAATCTCACATTTCTACCATTCTTATTATTATCAAGATACTTAATGTGACTGTTTATACCGAGGTGTCCTGTGAGATAAAAATCTGTGTTTATTTCACTGCTCTATTTATGTTATAATATTATGAACTAATAATTCTGGTTAAGCTACTTGTATACTACTCTTTCTTCTCTATATTTATTTTGTCTACTTATCCTATTCTCTCTTCTTTTTGTGTTATAGATATCAGAAGATATGAAAAGTGAAGAAAAGGTTGATATGCAGGGCATGATTCGGGAAACCAGGGAACTGTTGGACAGTTGCGTGACCAAGTATAACAGCGAAAAGGCCAGGTAAAAGATTGACAACTAGAAAAAAGTTGTTTTATTTTGGTAAATTTTTACCGTTAATATTGACATGAAGATAGGGATTGTTCTTACCACTTTGGAAGTTTTTGGAGAAATTCCGCGGGATTGTCTTGAGAACCAGTATCATTAATAATTGACGCAAGAATTAAGCCGAATGAGACTGAAGACTAAATGTACTTTACGTTCTAGAATCAGATCTACATCAATGATTTTATGGTATTGTTTCAGTGCAGGTTAGGAATAAAAAGAAAAGGTTAGGGATAGAAAAAATGAATTGGCGGTCAAAACAATTAGAATTATTATGATTGTTCAATAGTGTACAATTGTACATGTAATAGGTTTCTTTTTATAATTGTCAGTCTATTATTGGAGCGATTAAAAGAGCTGCAAAGCATGTTGGCGTGGCGTGTGGTGACGAGGGTCGTGGAGGACTTCTTGGAAGAAGAACCTCTCGCAGACCTCGATATTCTTGCTGATGTTGAAAGAGGTAGGTTGGACTGAGATACTGTTTATGTGCTGATATTGATTGTCTTAATTAGAGTTCAGTCATTGGGTCTATTTTTCAAATAAACTTTCTGATTCGGTAGTTCGGTACTTCGGTCCATTTTTTTAAATAAACTTTATGGATTACAAAATTTGTTATAGGTACTGCTTATTTATAGGAGATTTACAAAATTCGTTCCATCCCATTTTAGATGAACAGAAACGCAAATACATTTTGGAGAAAAAGATTGCGGAACTATTATCACAATTGGGCAAGGTGACTAGGACTGTAAGGTTTGTCGCTGATGCTGGCGCTGGAATATCTGGCCAGGAGCTGATGCGTACCAAGGATCAGGTAATTGCAACATGAATTTACAATAGTTTACTCTAAAAAATTGTGTCGTGAATTCCAAGCTCGGTAATATTATATTTCAGGTTGAACTTCTCGCTCCAGCCCTGGTGAAAGCTGCTCAGCACAGAATTGAACATCCTGATAACACTGTAAGTGAAAGTTAAAAATAGAAATTTTCTTCAGCATTTTGTCTCGGCCAAATCTTTCAAACTTCACTGTTTTGAAAATAACCTTATACAAATCTGGTGAATAAGATTTGTGTTTTTTTTTTCAATGAATGGATTGCGTTAAGTTATAATCTCATCCGACGGTGACTATGATCAATAAGAATGAAACACGTTTGTTTGTATGGGAAGTGTTTATTAACTTTTGCCTTAAATTATTTTATGTTTCAAATTGCAATTAAAATCGAGTATATCGATAAATATTCGTAAGTTCTCGTATGATTTTAGTTTAACCTCTCACTCTTCGAGTTGGGGCTCAAATTCTGGTGCGCGCACATTTTAATTTACTAACATAAATGCGTTTTTAATATGAAATATCTTTTGTTACAATGATGAAGGTAAACGTCGTGAGGAAATCTGTGCACCTTATAATTTATATTATATTATACGAAGCATATAGCATTAATTATTAATCAACAGTAGGCTAATGTCGCCGTCTATGGTGTTTACATTTTGGAATGTAACTATGGACTTTTATTAAATTGAATATATACGGATTGCATAGGGATTGTGGTCGTGTGACGTCAGATGCCAAGAGTATGTTTCTTCTGTGATGTCAATGAAACCGTTTAAGCTTTGCCATTTTGTATCGCAGGAGGCGGTGGAGGAGTACAAGACGTTGTTAAGTCAGTACGCGGAGTCAATGTCCAAATTACGAGAGATTTGCGACCGTTCAGTTGACCCCATGGACTTCGCGCAAGCTGCCGGTGCGTGAGGTTTTTACGATTTACATATGTATATATTAATTTTTTCCTTGCATCATACGAACAAAATATTATATTTAACGGGGACGAGTTTCTTACGTAGTTGTTGTCGTATATTAAACACTTATAAATGAAAACTTTTAATCATGTACAGAATTTATTACACCGACATTACAAAAACCATGCGACATTCTTGGCATGTTTAACTTTATAATAAATCATTTATATATGTAAAAATCTACAGCGACTTTGACAGGCCCATTGGTTCAGTCGTTAGTGAATCTAAACTTTGAACCTGGAGGCTTGGGTACGATTCCCATCCAGGATAAATATTTGAATTAAAATAAAATTACATATATAGTATCGGTATGGATATGGCCGTGTGTTGTTCTATACGTAACGCGTTTGGTTATTATTGAATATAGTTGAAAATGTGTTTTACTTAATGTAGTGTAGGACGCCGTCCGGCCCGGTGGGATGACGATCTGCGAAAGGCTGCAGGCAGATGCTGGATGCGACAAGCCGAGGACAGCGCGCGATGGCGCTCATTGCGGGGGTGTCTATGTCCAGCGATGGGTGGATAATGAGGATGAGAATAATAAGATCTGATATATATATTAAAATTTCAGGAGAAACCATGCAACAGATGAGAGAAGTCTCTACCGTTAAGAACGACCCGCAGTTCTGTTCGCACGCCTCCAGAGCCATAACTAGGTCACTATTTTTACTAAGAATAATAAGAAAGGAAACCATACAGTCCTTCAATTTTGGTATCATTGAGATAACAGTTACTTCTTTGCAATTATTTTTGATGGAACGTAAACGAAATTATGCATTATTGTCAAAATATAAGTGCTGTCAAAGAGGATTCACATGCAATAGTGCAATTCACGTGATTCACAAGGATTCACGTGCAATAGTTTGTAACAAGGTTTTTCAAATTTCGTTTTCGGCCTTATTGCCTAATAGTCTTATTAAGTCGGATTCTTATTCGTGCAAGTCTAAGCTTGCGCAAGTATGTCGTTGGGGATATGTGTATGTATTATAAACATTATCAAAGTTATATTGACATACATTTTTAAAATTTGGCAATTTTCCGATTGCGACTAAAATACTGACACTATCACATTTTGGAGATATCATTGAGTTCTGAATTTAACTTTTACAATGCATTTTGATTCAATATAATGTGAAATTTAAAAAAACATGTTTCGCAAATTGTGATATCAGTTTGCAAATAAAACGGCTTCTAAGTCCATCAGCTGTGTTTTAATATAATATAAATTCGGGAATGCGAAAATTTCCAGACTTGGTCTCCGGGTGATCGAAGCCGGCATGGGTTCCAAAGAGGCGCAGAGTGACCCTGAGTTGAAGCAGGCGCTGGGGCAGGCGCGCGCGCGGCTCACCGCCACCTCCAGGCAGCGAGCCAGCCGACAACCCAACTGGAATGACGTCATTGCAGAGGTGAGTTTCCATAGCATTTTAAGGCTCAGAGGCTTTAATTATTTTGTTAGTTTGATCGCTCTTTTGCACTCTGTATGACTGTTTTTAATCCCTGTACAAAATCTGGTACCTATATACTCGTCCTGTAAATTTTTTTTTTGTCTCATAAATGCATCACTTTTTTTTATTTGGAGTTAGCAGACGTTTAGGATATTTTTTCTTTGTGGCTTCTCTGCGGGTCACCAACAAGGAATTGTTAGTAAAGTCAGTTAGAATCATTTCTTAATCGGAATATAACTATTTAATTATTACATTCAATTAGGTTCGTTTCTTAAATGTAGGGTTCGTATATGATTGTTGTCTATATCAAATAAACTGAACTAAAAAAACACATCTGTGTTAATATATGTAAATGTACAGTACATTGTGCATAAATTGCAGTATTTTAGCGATGTACATAAGTGAATGTTGTTAAAACAATTATTGTATGGAGTTGATCTTCTCATCAAGTTTACGTGTATACTTCAGATGCTGCGTACGACTGGCCAAGTGGAGTCGTTCTTGGGAGGAGAGAACATATTCCAGAAGGAACCTGAACCGAACCAACCCATTTACGTAAGTTAAAAATAAAGATTGATTGCCTCGTTGATCGATAGATCCTGCGTTCAATCCCGGATCGGGTACCTACTATTGGATTTTTCTAATTTAGAATTTTTAGTGGTGACTCGGAGTCTGGATTTGTGCCCGGTGTACGACAATACGCTCACCACCGCTCTTACAATCACTCGACCAACGAGCAGTCGTAGAGATTCCTAAGTAAAATTTCATGCACACAATTTCGAGGGAGTCACTAGCAACAATGGAAGGGCTTTTCTATCCATCCTTCGGCTTCATTATCAAAGCTTCAACATTAAATAAAATGAGCTGAAGATATGAAAATAATTGAAAAAGCATACATCGAGGGGCTTGTTACAAGTCGTTGTGGACACTGTGCATATCATACATTTCTGACACACTTCTTTCATTCCTGACACACTTCTTATGCTTATAACATTGTTTTTACACATCTTGCAATAAAAAGGACAAGAACCAAAAATTTACGGTCGTATCGTTTTTTTATTGTAGCTACATTTCAGTAGCAGAAGGATATTGAATGTAATTTTTATGTAATTGATTTACAGGCAGCGGCTCTGGACCTTCACGCCACAGTTCGTGAGTGGTCAGCCAGAGACAACGAGATCGTCGCAGTTGCGAAGAGAATAGACGTGCAGATGGCGCGAC
>DWMF01000862.1:0-12896 GCA_018244815.1 Parelbella polyzona | reverse complement strand
AAAAATCACATATTAATTGTCCAGGTGTCATAGAAACGAAGCCGGGATAATAACTAGCATCCTGAAATCACTATTGACCCGCATCAAATTACAAAGTTTAGTTTAAATAGATACCTATAAGTAAAAAACATTCAAATGAGGTAATTTTAAGTAATAATTATGTTCAAATAAATCGGATGAATTCAAATGGCTTGTATTACGCAATTTCCATATCATAGTGGTAAGGTTGCAAACAGATGCTGTTATCAAATGCGGAAATAGGAATAAGAACAATAGGAAAATACAACAGGAACAAGATAATATTGGAACAAACATATCTACTATTTGGCTAGTAAATACCCTAGAAGAATACAGGGGTATTTACCGTAAATATAAATATCAGGAAATAAATGGAAGCTAGTTTCTTGTCATTTTACATGATTGCGGTTTTTTCAGTTGAAAAACCACTGAATTGTAATGAGGTGTGCAATCCTGTTTCTCCGTATGACAATTAGAATTTATCAGCTCTTAGCGTCTTGTATTATCTGTGCATATGTACATACATACTTCAAAACAAAAAGGTCGTTGCTTCTTTTTGGTAAAAATAGACGCAGTGATGGTGCTAGCTACTATGTACTGTATACATATATATAATTTTCCACTATATCTCCGTCACTGAATTTCATTGTTAACAAATTTCTAGATATTCATTTTAAATATTAACTTTTCAAATAAAAATCGAAATATTTCAAACCAAAGGACGACTTCCTGAATACAATGAAGCTTTAGCTATACTATTTAAACTAAACACACCCTACTTTATACTACAGGATATTGCGAAAACTCAACAGTTCAATTCCATCTCTTAATATGGAGTATTCTCTATCAAACTCGCTGAACATTCTGAGCAAGAACAATTGAAACCAAATTAGACTTATACTGATTTAATTGAGTTCGATCGCATGACAGTTGAAAGGTCAGAACCTTTACCGTAGCAAAAACTAATTGCTTTAGAAACTTTGTATTCCCGCAAATGTCATACCTGAGTATAGAGTACCCTTTGAGATGAGTATTTATTGTTCACGACGCCTACCATTTCTATGGTGTAAAACGGTACTAGCAAAGAGTCGTTCGATAGAAACAATAGACATGTCATAACCAGTCAACGTCACGAAAACACAATTTCCTTGATTAGGTGATGAAAGTAAAAAAATACTATCTAGTGTAAATGTGTAGTGTTTAGCTACACAAAAATGGAAGGAAAATATGTGTACAAATCGCAATTTCAATTTTGATATACTTATAGTAAGAAATGACCAAGAAACACACGACATGCTAGATAGCATAGAAGTATACCTAAGAAAAAGATTAGACATTGAAATATTTGACTACTTTATTTATAAAACTCGAGATACGAAAAGGCTTGATAATCGAAATTAGAAACGACTAGTCGATTATCAATAGAAAAACAAAAATTTAAAAATAAGTAACGTCAAGGAATCTTATCTAAATAAACATTTAATATGATACAAAAGAAAACATATTTAACACTATCCAGCGACAATCATGAATTATCGTGTCGTGACACCAACTGTAATCATATATCTCTGTTTACAGTCGTCAAATATAAAACGTTCGTTTACTTAACAAAACATGATTCAGTGAACGATTCTCTGACCTTTTGTTTGTTTTATTGTCATCAGAAAGGTTTCTTTGGAAGACAATTAAAGCTATTGTTTGTTTTTGTGATCGTTTGTCTGATATTTTATGAACATTATCAATGTGTTTTGAGATGACTGTAGGAAATTTCGTTTTCGTATCACGACCACGTTTCGTCATATTTGTTTGAGATTATATGAAGTGTTTGCTGACGTCTTTTATTATACTTGTTGCTATGTGCTTGATTTCAGTCTGATCGGAAGATACAATGCAACTTTGTTAAGGTTCAGACAATTTATTCGGTATATTTTATGTTTGTGTCGTACGTCTTAAATCACGAATAAAGCTTAAATATAGTATTAACATGTTTTGTATTGTATGACCTTTTTTTAATAATTATCATATTAATTATATATCTTTTTACAGGTAAGCATCATAACTTGTTGAATATAACCATACACATGTCAACTCAGCTGGAATCCTTTGAATCTTGAGGTATTTATTTTTACGTTTTTATTATGTATGATAATAATATACTTTTTAACTTTTATGGAATTTTTTTTGAGCAATTATTTTACATTATGACATAAATTCTCATAAAAGCTCAACTCTCTCCTATCTCTTATGATTTTTTCAAACAATATCTGGTAAACTTTAATACAATCATGTAATCAGAAATTTCTTGGAGGTGTGAAAGCTTTAAAATACTATTTACCATTGTATTACACGCGTTTCGACTTATGACAACGTGTTATCTTTTTTATCTACAACCAAAGTTTTTATTTGTATATTGTTCACGATAACTATTTGTCCTACTTTAACCTTATCTGTATTTATACTAAGTTCAAAATTGAATGTTCCTTTTTTAATATGTTTCACAGTCTGGTCTATTCACCTGTGTTTTATGTATTTACCATTGATAACTTAATTTACTATAACCTCGCGCTTCCTAAGGCGTGTTCAGAGGTCCTTTACATTTAAAGTAAACATTCTCTATTTACGAACGAAAACAGCTTTATATCGCGATTATAACTGTTCATAAACTCGAAAGGTCTCTTAGAAACTGCAGCTATATAAAATGAGATGAAATGTATACATAAAATAGCTTATAAGTAGACCAATGAAATCATTGAGAAGTCAAGAACAAACAGTGTTATTTCGAAATTCTTGCAAACGAATAATACGATTGTGAAACAACAATTTACCTCGACAAGTTGGCACGAAATGCCTTAATAATGTCATCAAGGGATTTGCCTAGTGCTTATGTATTATGTATTTTAGTAAAATACACAGTGGAGAGCGCGCTGGCCTTATATAGATTAAATCTCGGTGCAAGAGCTTAGCAATCATTTCAACCATTACACGTGATATTGTAATCTATTTGAATACTTTTGCTATTTGATCTCTCTTGAACTACTTGCCTGGACTGTATTGCATCAGTAGCAAATTAAACATCATTAAGTATCTACGAAGTACCTATTACAAAAGAATTTGGACCAACCTCGTATCATGCGTATGGTAATAGAGGTTGTAGTTTTCATAGTAGTCATCGACTTTGACTCGTTAATGGAAGAATTGAATTAATAGTATATTTTGTGGCCATTGCATCCCATAGACGAACACCAAACTGAGGTTACAGCAAGTAAAGTACAGTTACATTGCTTTGCATAAACCAATTAAAATCTAAATTGCCGCAACCCGTCAGTTCCTGTAGCGATAAAAGGGCAACCGATAAATCTTCATAGAAAGGAGTTTAACACAAATCGTGACTGTAATGACGTCTTAAACTGCTAGCTGGATATTTATCGCCACTATGGTTTGAAATGAAATCTCGGGAATCCCAAAACTATGGGATTGTGAATCGGAACAGACGAACAATGGCTACGTATGTCGAATGTTGAGATCTATCTTATTTTCAATCACTATTTGATCTAATATCTGCAATGTATTGATACAGGTATAAAAAGTTTTGCTACGGCACGTTCCTCTGAATGAATTACTTTCTACTTTATTAATAAATATTTATGATATTTAAACACTAATTTCTAAACAAAAGCTGTAGTTCCAATTTTTTCCTCTTCCATGCCACCTTTTTTCTTAGTTTTCAAGTCTAATTCGATTTTGCCTTTTGATTAAATTGATGCATTTGGCTCAAATTAAATTTTTAATTTTTCTATCATCATTACTTAACTTCTTGCTTATTCGGGTATTTTTTTGTCACGAAATTAAATTCTTAAAATAAATATTAATTCATTTCTAGTAACCAATCTTCGAAACACTGTAATTGTAAAGCAATCGTCTTCACACCTCGACTTCAAAGTGTACATCAATCATTGTATTACATTAAGCCTTGAACTTGCGAACGTCTAAAAATAGACTCGCCTCAAAGAAATCATTTATTTGTCTGTCTGTTCATTGCTTAAGGTGTTCTTCGTGGCTCGAACTCTTTTGTTGTTTCTATATTGTATATTTCATGAGTTTCTGGTTTTAAATCGTGGATTACATGTAAGATAAATGTTCAGCTTTTTTGCCTTAATTTATAAGGTTCCGTCAATACCAATTGGAAGCTCATATTTGTGCCATTTTATTAGGTTTGTTTATTGAAACATGTTCATACAATGGGCATTAAAATATGATTATTGCTTTTCCTAATTGATTTATATTACTTATTTAATTTGTTGCAATTAGTCCAACTACTAGTCTATTTTATTCATAGTAATCACCCATTCTTACTTCCTTTTCAACTTTTGCAATTAACCATACAAATTTCTCTTTTCAATTATGGGCATTTATTATCTTCATTTGAATTCAAACGTGGAGGAAACATAAAGTTTAGTTTAACGGCATTATAATTAAATTATTGCAAGCTTAATGAACATAACCATTAGAACTGTTATTATAGATTTTTTAGATTATAGTCGTTAAATAACGTATTAGTTTCGGTTGTAAATGTTAACGAACATACGTATGGAAAGTTTGTTGATATGGCAACAACAATTATAAAGTTATAATTACACTCTCACTGCGCCCTTTAAAGCTTTACCGTTAGTAACCTAGGGCTTCTCGCTTGAGGAAATTAGCACACTAATATATAGTAAACATGTTTGAAATTGCAATGAGTTTGGTTAAACAATTTATTGTTTACATCAATCAATTGCATATCCCCTTAAATGAGCTATGTTGTTGGGACTGATAAACGTATTTTCTTGACCATTATCCATGATGTCAGAGCAATCATCCCACTAATTATTATGTAACAATAACAATCAAACTACAAATCAGATTACACAGAGAAAACATTCTATCATTGGTTTTACAATACCTCACCTCCATTACCGAAATCCTTCAGCAAACTGTACTGCCTTGGTGATAAAATGTCCAAATATCTTATCAATATGTTCCGTCGCTTTCGTAACCAAAACAAGAATGTGTAACGGTCATACAATGCCCGTATCCATTGCTTTCTTTCTGTCGGCACGCGGAGTGCTATCTCGACATGAATCAATTAAAGAAACAAAATGGAGAGTGACTTTAAGATATCGATATATGATACTTGTATGTTATGTACTGATAATTTTGACTACAAGTGTTCTTTATTAAATTGCTGGCCCAATTGTAATTGAGTTTGATTTTGTGGAGCTATTGATGTTTAGGGTTAGGTGTTACGAAATTAGCTCGAGCTAACACAACTTATATTTTATAACAAGGTAAAACGGCAGGACGAAGTTAGTGTTAATAAATTGCAACATTATTAATCAAATATACAATTTACATAAACAACTCAATATACAATCATATATTTTGTTCGTGATAATAAATGATACGGATGTCAAAGATACCTGTACCTAGAATATATTATAATTTGTTAAGAAGAAACCTATGTACAAAAAACTCGATTAAAAACCAGTTGCAAGTCTCATTCTAGAATATACAGATCGACTACCGATTTGTTAATTAAGTTTTTGCCCCCTTTAACTTTCATTTTCTCATAACCCATGTATTATTTATCATTTATGTTGATTAATATGCATTGCTGTCAGTAGAGAAGTGTTAGTTATTAGTGCTCGACAGAAATTTCGGTTTCAGCCAAACTACAAGAAAAACCAAATATTCGGTATTATTTTGGTACCAGCCGAAACCAGATAATAAGCAATAATTTCAGTTACGATTTCTGTTTCAGCTGCGAATCTTCTTTCGATCGGACTTGTATTTTCATAAAAAATGTAACTAGTTAAAACATAAGTTTGCACCATTAGATTTAATTATACAACTTTACAATGTGTTCGGAAAGCACATGTTCGTTTGCTCGCAGAATCCGCGCGAGAGTGTATAACGTCACTAACATCGTCTCCACAATACAGTAGGTCGTTTATAATGTAGCATGTCACTATTTACACGAATAAATATAAGGTTCACATACATAAGCCTTAAGTGATTGTAATATATAAATAAACAATAGGCATAAATTATAACTTTAATTAACTGCTCATAAATTATTTTGATTGTCAACAATGAACATAGATAATTGCCATTATTAATTGTGGCAAATAAAAGCTATTTATGTACCTACAATGTACATACATATATGTAGCAAATCTTACCACAGGTTTTCAACAAAATTTATATTTGGGGTTAATTTAGAGCGACTTAAATTTAATGTCTGTCACATCCGAAGTTTAATTGAGAACGTCAGTGCATGCGTCCCGTACAACAGAAATTATACATAGACTACATCATTAAGCTCACCCCCTATTACAAGAAAGCTATTACTAACTGGTCTAAATTGGAAGTACTTCACTCCTCCGCCTATCTCTTTGGGGAAATATAAACGTGATGTTATATCAAACCTTTGTATCGCATTGACGATCTGAAAAATACCGTGTTACTTACACTATTCGATGTTCATGTATATCTAAGATGTAAAGTATAAGATGTTCGTGTATAAAATGTATAGTATAAGGTGCTCGTGTATAAGGTAAAGGAAGAATAATAATAAACTGGTAGCGGAACCATCCCGATCTCGGATCGTGACTAATCCGCCATTGAAAGCTACTACGATATCTAAATTATACACCGCTATGTTCTTGTAAAACAAAACCTGCGCGGACTTTCAGGGTTCCGTAACTATTACAGGAATTACGGAACCGTAGATACGATATATGGATACGTTGCCTTTGTTCTTGTATATCTTTGTAATGTAGTGTATGTGTTAATAATATAAACCCTGTATCGTCAAATATATAAAGGATGATTATATGTATATTTCTATTTTATAAAATAGTTATGTAACGTCATTAAATGAATATGTAACTGGCAATGAAATCACGAAAATGAATTGAACCAAATATTGCTTTTTAAATGATTGTATAGTTATAGTTCCTATATTTTGTAACTTATTACAGCCGCAATAATATTAATATGTGTATACATAATGTTGTTGAGACTACTTTTTTATTTTAAGCAATATATACATCTCAATTATCCTATTATGCACAGTTATTACTGATAAACAATAATTCTGGAGTACCTAAACATGCATTTCCTCAATGCTGTCACGGAACTACTCAGTTCTATTATCAAACACAAGAACATAATATTAGAAACGCCGTTACGGTTAAAATTTAATATGCAGGTATTTTTCCATGTTATTCTAGTTTATAATTGGATAATACTACAGTTATAATTAAAATAACTGTGATAATAAACGATGGCGGTTAACATTTTTAGTAGAAATTCCTACATAGAAGTGAACGATAAGAGTCTAACACACAATTTTGTATCGCGACTGAACGATTTCACCTCAAACCACGCCTGTTCAATGCTCAGATTCATCCGATGACATTTACCGTGCGCGATATTGTTTGTGCCGCCATTTTCGCATTGACAAGCTCCGATCAGATACGTTCGTTCGCCGTTCATTCGTTCAACGGTGAAATTACTCGGGATCATGTCGTAATTTGTTTCGTATAGCGAGTGAAAGCGCGTGGCGAATGATACGAAGATACCTTGTTGTTCGTTCCATTGGAACCTCTTTAACTGATAGCTATTAGAGTCACTTTAATTGGATATATTTAATTAATACTTACTAGAATGTTTTCGTGGTGCTGAAAGCGTTGTATATGTTACGAATTGTATTAATATACTATTACTGTGGTTTATTAGAACACATATAGGGTACCTAAATAACATACAAAATATTACTATGTAACACTCTTTAACATTAAACCTATTTTACAATTAAACTTTTCGTTAGTATCTCGTATATAACCCTATAGTATCCCTTTAACTCGGTAGTATCCCTTTAATAGTATCCCTTTAGTAGTATCCCTTTAGTAGTATCCCTTTAACTCGGTATGTTTTTTCGAGATAATCAAAGTAGTATCGAAGTTCGGATAACTTCGATACTACTTTGATTAGGTCCCCCTTCTTGAGGTCCCGTCGCTGTCAACGATGTCGCGCCAGAACTGGTCGACCTATCCCGAAAAACATGCGTGGGTTAAGCCGGCACATAATTTAAGCATGTTTTCTCTCGCTCACCAAAATACAACAATATATGTATGTACAGTGTTCGACATATTTTATTACAAAGAATTATTATTTGTTAACACTTCGCACATTTCTGTCGATCGAAAAATTTAAAATATTTTGAAATAAAAATATATTCGAAAAAGTATATACTCTATGTCTATGTAGATAAATTATTTTTAATAATCATAACGAAACAAAATCAAACTAAATATGATTCAAAAATCAATAAAGTTAAACAATACATTTTAAATATAATTAAGGTTAAGTATTATCTCAAAATCAAACACTTGTTGCTCTCGTCAAAGAACCACGACTCATGTGATCTTACAACACATCTTAAGCTAATCTCAAGATCAACTCGAACGTTGAGATCCAAATCATTGTCATTAAAATCATGTTTTATTGTGTTGTGGAAATATTTGTAACGTTCACACTCAATGGAATGTCATCTTTATTTATTTCATGTTAAGGTTTATTTTGGTACGTGACTGTCAAAATCCCAAAAGAATACGTGGTGACATGGAGGCTTTTATAATGAATTTTTTTTATGTACGCAATTATTTTTACGTGGATAATTCCAAATAAAACAAATCATTATTTCTAAATATGAATATAACAATGTTATTCTATTGTTATTGTATTTGACAGACATCAAAAAATAATTTTCAAATTTTAAAGAAAGCGACACGGTACAGAAAACCTTTAATATGGTCTATTTGTTCTAATCCTGGTCTAATTTGGGACGTAACACGATGTCATATAACATAGTTTGTATGTCCGTAGATAATTGTATGTATGATTTAGTGTTATAATTACTAATAATATGTGTGAAATATGTGCAGTCTCAATTTACACACTTTCATACTGGTGAAACGTTTATTATCCTCCTCTGCCTACCCCTGCGGGGTAATCCCTGTCTGTGTCTGACGCGCCACATTTTCTATTAACAACTACAGTTATATCTGCAAATGATTGCAAGCACCTGGCAGTGACCTTGGAACAACAAGTGGCTGTGTCAACATTAGGAGCACACAATATAACAAAAAATACACAATACAATACACAGTAAAATACAATAAAAGACGCCACAGTATATTAAATTGATGTTATAAAATAATTTCTGTGACGTCACCAGTAACATGGGGCGTATCAAAAAATTTGCATAATGAGATCTTCAGATCTGGCGTTTATTGGCGACTCCACTGATGCTGTGAACGACTATTGCATCTGCTTACCTCTTATCAGAAAGTGACTGGTCTCCGAGCTTTAATTCCTATAAAAAAATCAGATTTATGTTTTCCCTTGACGCGAATAAACAGCTTATTGCGAAGACTTAGTTCGAAGCCTTACTAAATAGGCTCCAAGGCTACAATTGCTATATTAGATTATTATTAAGCTGATTGAATGTTACTTAATACATACGTTTCAAATCTCACATATATATCGCTTAGTTTATGTCTTTAAGTATACTAAAGGTAGGTGTAATGTATTTATTTCTTTATGAGGATTAGTATGGTAAAATTTAACCATTCTAACTTTCATTAAACCTCTCATTCTGAGTAGAGACCCGTGTCCAGCAGTGGAACAAAACAAGGATCTAAAAACCGTATTATGTAAATGATTGTTACCATTAAAGATATTTGAAACACGATGCTCTCTGCTCACGCTTAAGGAACCTAGGGTGATGATAAAATTACAATAACGTTACCTGTTTTTTTTTTAAGAATTTGGGACACATAAAAATACTGAGTATTTTGTATGTGCTCAATTTGTTTTCTTACTTTTTGGTAATGAATACGAGCATGCAATTTTGCTCTTTAACAACTAGCATATGCTGAGAGGATAGCGTTTCATAATACATAATTACTTTGTTTTATGTAGGTACATAAATTTTTATATTGTCCAGTACAATAGTGTACTATACGTGAACCGTTTTTATTTCTTTCTTTCTTTCCATTTTAAATGGTTTTATACATAATATAAGCGTGCGCATTTCATGTACTACATAAGTTTTGTATATATTAATGCGAGAAAACATCACAAACCCACATAAAACGTATATAGAAGCTTGTGGAACGAGGAATCACCGCTATGCTCCTAAAACGATTGGATCCATACTGGACAGCGCCTTATCGGGTCTCGTTTACAAGTAATTAATGTGGCAGATACCTTGACTAACTACTTCACTGCATCACTAACTGATCTTACGTACTTAAGGTTAAATGGTGAATAAAAACAGTGGAACCAAGTAGTAAGTAACCATACTGAAAAATAATTCTTCATTTAAACTTTATTTTTTTTTAAATCGCTTTATGACAATTATTTGCCTTTGGCAGTATAAAGTTCTTTTTTCAAATTTTGCTGACAAGTGTCGTTGATGTGACAACTGTTTTAAAAAGTATCTGAGTATTACTAAGCGTCTCAATGTTTATAAGTTTGTGATAATATAGATACATAAAAAAAAAATTTGAATTTTGTGAAAATACAAAATAAAAGTTTGGGTCGGCTCAAGACCGTATTTGTCTCAAATTCTTAAAGATACAGCGACATTGTTACATGTAATTTTCTCGCAACGAGATGGCTTGCATGTGAAAGTCTTTTCGAGAACTATTGATAATGCGAGCGTGCTTCAGATTTGAATATCAACGCTAGGCTGGCTCTTGTTTCCAATACATTCGTGAACTCACACATATATGACAGATTACATAATAATATATTAATGTCTTGAGGAAACTTACACTGGTTCCTCTGAACCCAGATGCTACAATATCAATCAGGCTGCTAGTTACATGATTAAATTTTTATATGTAGCGCCGCAAATCACATTTTTTCGGAATAGCTCGAATGGTTTCATACCTATCCGAGGAGCTTCCTCATGAGGTCTCATCGATAGCAGAGAGGTCGTTGCAAAAACAGTAATCACAAAGCGTTTAAACTTTAAATATAACAAAGCTTGTTATTTCTATTATCGATGAATGAATACAACTTCAAGCGATTTAAAAAACCAAACACTGAAGCAAGCTACAAACAATTAAATTTTAATGTTGTGAAGTAAAATGGTTTCAAGTAAGCAGTGGTTTCTATGTTTATTGTTGTCATATTATGGCATTCGGATAGTTGTTCGCGACCTATGCAACATTAAAAAGTTAGACCTGCTATTGCTCTACACCGAAATCATTTATCAGTTTCATTTTGGACCGAGGCGATGTTTTGTATAGCGTTTATTCTTCGAATCTTTCACTTATATCCAAATGCATATACAAAAACGGTTGGACACGTAAAAATAAAAGAGTTCTTGGAAACAACATGCCCCGATGACGTCGCTATCGACTTATGCATACTTTATGGTAATGAAACCCCATTACCAAAGCGAAAACGAACTATAAAGAGACAAAATAACACATCACTAAAACTGCTAAAGCCTTTTAAGTTTAAAATGAGAATAAAACCAGCTTCCATCTGTACCGTACGTTATATTTTTTACCATCAAAGAAAGCATCAAAGCAAACAAGTAGGTAAACGTTTCTAGTTCAGTTTTTATCGCGGCGAATAGCTATTAAGTAACGCTACATAGAGTAAAGCAGACGTTGGTCGTTACTCTACAGTGCTCTCTACATTTGTTCTCCACAGTTGTTCTCTACATTTGTTCTCTACATTTGTTCTCTACATTTGTTCTCTACATTTGTTCTCTACATTTGTTCTCTACATTTGTTCTCTATATTCGTCTTCTGTCTATAAGTATGCTCTCTAATTTTTTTTTTCTAATTTAATAATCTATATGTTTTTTTTATAATTGTTTTCTACATTTATTCTCGACAATAACAATGTTTGTTTGTCTAAAAAATTTTTTACTTGAACTTTTGTAACTTCGAAACTTAATGTACGTACAATAATTTTATAATAGAAATAGAGAAGGAAACAAATAAGTACTTAATTCGTAAACAATAAACATATAGCAATATGAATAAAATCATTATTATTTACTGAGTCTGACACGTGTATACATATGTAGGTATGTACGATATGTACATATTACATGTTTATATATTATGTTCGAAGGGTATATAAAACATACAGGCTAGATAACTTGTTTTATGCAAATGTACAATGCGTTGTACGTTACGTGTAACTCTATGGTACAATACCACACTTGTGTAGAGTCGTTTGATAATAGCTTTCTCTTCAATTGCGCCAACATTGGTTGTAACATTAGATAGGTATATTTAATAGTAAGGCTATCACTATTTTAAAAAATTTAACCGTAATCAGAATAACAAATTTGTATGTTTTCAAACGAACTAGTTTTCAATCAATATGAATCTATGTTCGTGAAATTTCGCTCAACGGAGCGATCAAATAAAAAGATTGCACGATTGTACGGTTCTTGGTAACATAAAATCGAATAGTTGCAACGTTACAAGAAGAAGAAAACGCGCTTAAGTGTTAGATGCTATTAAGTTCAAGTCCAGACAAATTTAATAATTCTATCATATTAATAACATTAAAAATATACCTGCCCAGGAAATTAAAATACGTTCTTTGTACGTTACATACCGGGAACGATTCTCAATTGACAGCCAATCGTGGGTTTTTTAAAAACCCCTCCTCTCCCCTGTTAATATAGGACATCGTAGTACCATGACATATAACCCATTCGACGCATTCTCCGCCCAACTCCGATAACTCACTAATCAATCACAGTAACCATCGCCAAGACGGATGAGCCACGT
>DWMF01000861.1:0-12898 GCA_018244815.1 Parelbella polyzona | reverse complement strand
AAGCTGAAAGCTTTCATTAACTTTGCTAGTTAAGATAACTATCTTAATTGCTAGTTAAAAATAATAAACGATACCAACTTATAAAGTAAATGCTGACCGACCCCAACGCCGTAAAATACAATAACATTTACCATTTATAATCGCATCACAGCTACAGGCATATTCATCAACCATATATAAACTTACTTCATAAGATATCAGCGTTATTAAAAATTAAATATGACAAGGAAAAAAATTATTGGCCACAACCATCAACCCTTTAAATAAAGTCTGCAACGAGTCCCTCCTTTATAATCTATCAACTAGAACCATGTCGCAAATATCACCGAGTAGCACGTGCCACGTAACGGAAGAGTTACCAGACTTAAATAGCAAAAACTCAACCCCTCATGCGCGATAGCAACAAAGAAACGCCTCGCTAAGTACCGTAATTTCAATCCCTTGATGTAGGTATTCACTTTTTACGACTTATTCAATCTAGTCCGCGAAGCACGACGACATTCTATTATACAACTTTGCTGGGATAAAGCTATCAATTGCTGGAAATGTTACGTATTATAAACTTAAATTGTTCCAAATCTAACCTACATCAGTACGTGTAATATTCGTAAAATGGATTACAAAGATGTCTCGTTTCGCATTACATATTATGTACATAGATACCTAATTGAAAACGCTTACACTAATAGTCTTGGTGTCCTACCTACTCGAAATATACATGCTTGTTTATAAAACAGGCCCAAAGACAAAATTACTAAAAATATTATATTCTCTCTATTAATTTGATTATTTGTTTCAACAAGCAAAGGGTATTTTAAAAGTAGGAATTAATGTATCATTATAATCAGTGACGTAACAGCAGGGAGCAGGGCGGGCAAAATCCCACGGGTCACCTAGCCGAACGGCCCCCGAAGAGACCTCCGACACTAAGAGGCTGTGAGCATAAGATGGTCACACACAACAATTGTGATTTCACTACAACACGCTCCTTACTAAAGTTGCCAGGAAATTAAATAATTATATAGCTTTTGTATGTACTTCGCGTAGTGATTCATCGAGAAATTGTAATGTTGGCTAAGATTCTTTGCAGAGCGTCAATTTTGACGAATTTGCCAACGTCCTCTAACAGCATATAGTTAGAGCACTGATTATTTTATTCCAATCCAAATTGAATATAAATTTTGAGAAAACAGGCATTTTCATAATATTGAAATATTTAGAGGCAGAATAAAACTGTGAAGCTTGTTTGAAATCCTATTAAATTTGTATCCTATTAAGTATGTATATCTAATAGTCCAAAACCGCGGTTTTAATCGCGAACCATATTACAGTTATCACAGCAAACATACCGTTCAATTGAACCTACCTGTTCCTTACAAATTACTTTATCTATGATTCTGGATAATTCTTTTTACTCATAATTTAATTTACCATATAAAGTACAGCCGGTGCTGTATTAGCTTCGTCAAGTGAGTGTAAAATTCTTTACATAAAAGTTAGTGTATGTATGTGTACATAAGGCTTTTTGCTGCCTCACATAATTTTAAGCTCACTTATTTTTCCGTAGAGTGCATAAGCCCGGCTACCTCAATCGGTAGAGCATGAGACTCTTAATCTCAGGGTCGTGGGTTCGAGCCCCACGTTGGGCGCGATATGTTTTTACACGATTTTATTTAATTAATCCACTGGATGACGTCGATTGTTCGACTATTTTGTTACAAGAAGTGTAAGCCCGGCTAGCTCAGTCGGTAGAGCATGAGACTCTTAATCTCAGGGTCGTGGGTTCGAGCCCCACGTTGGGCGAATATTTTAAGGATTTTTTTCGTACTGTTTTCTGTATCACAGTACTTTCGTTCGTATAATAATTACTGTTTCGCTGAAATGAATTGCTTGAGTTACGAACATAATTTTGAAAATAAATACGAGCAGTTTACTTTTCAGAGGGTATATTTAGCATTAAGTTTTATACGAACATAGAAAATATAGTAACATTATAAGGAAAATAAATATAATATACATTTATAAAGAAACTGTATATAATCAGAAATAAAATTCATACTCTTTATGATCTTCCACGCAGTTTTGTTCCTTGCAAAAACAGAAATCATTAGGCGGGTCTGAAAAAATACATGTATGTATATCATCATCATCATTATCAGCCTACTCTCGTCCACTGCTGGACATAGGCCTCTCCTATGAATGTATATATAAAGTTCAAATTGTACAGCAACTTTGTCCGTATAATACAAGTTGACGTTTCTATTAAACCTTATGAAAAATAAACAAAGATTCTTAAAGAAGTAGGTGGTAGAAAACAGCGTAATCGATCAGGAGAACATGTTAGGTTATGTTTTAATAGGTAGGTATAGTATAATCACCAAAAACACAGCACTTATAAGGTATTAGACCTTATGCATATATATGCTTGACAATTGATTTTCTTTACGACTACCCAATGAGCCGGCGACATCAGTAAGTGTTCATCAACATACGAAGACTCACCTTCAGTCAAATCATCATTATAATATAGCAAGAGCCCTGGTATGTGTACGTTCTCTGGCAAAGCCACATCATTGAATAATTCCCTCTCGTCTGGAATACCGTTTTGCTCCAACGTTCGGTTGTAGCAAAGCCCCCGGCCCAAGTATCTCCATGTGTAGGACAGCATATGTGAATTGTGGCGTAAGTATCGCATCATGATCTGGTAGATGGTCTCCTCCGAACACACCTCCAGTATCACGGTGGAACCTGAATAGTCAGCAGTTGACATTTCAATCAACGTTTATTAATACCTACATATAATTTGTTGGATCCATCGATTTAAACTTTCTTTTTGTTAGAGAGATCTCTTATAGAGGCCAGTATAAAAAACGAAAATTTGAAGCATGAGCAGTTAGCACTAAGGAAAATAAAGATTAATAAATATGTACTCGCCAGTTAAAGTATTCGTTATTCTGATCGGTCTGGTTTTAGCAGTAACCTTGCCGACCACGTTGTTCTCATCCAGCCACCAGGGATCGCTGATTGGTCGCCAACGAGTCGAAGGGACAACTGGCTGTCTGTACCCTGGACCGTGTTGGTGGTAGTTAGTGGTCGATCCCACGATGGGGTGTGTGTACTGGATCCATTGGTCATCCTTAAACCAGTGGCTGACGTCCTTGCCGGCGTATGCGATAATCGTCATCGCGAGCTAATAAAAAGTTTATAATTTAGTGATCCAGTTATTAAGCATCAATATGATTTAGAAAACTTAAGTACTGATTAAGCAGCAACTACACCGATGCAATGGCTTCCAAAAAAGTATGAACAATTATATGGGGAAGCCGCTCCAAGTTATTCATACTTACCTTCCAATACAATACAAAAAATGATAACTTAATCACTAAAGAAATTAATTTACTAACCCTCTTAGCATCACAATAGAAGAAGCCCCTCTTAAAGCAGGGACAATGTTCGAGGCAATCGTCACCGCAATACCAGCTTTTCACTGGGCAGGTGCAATCCTTTTTGCATTTACATAGTTTCAACTGCTGTTCCAACCATGGACTCAGGTTCCTCACTTTGCCATTGAGAGACACCCAGCAATCGCTGGCTCGGTTGTGCAAAGCTACTTCGGCGGGCGTATACCATTCTTGCTTGGTGTATATCATTTCGGTATATTAATATATAAATAATCTTTGTTCTAGTTTTAAAATCAACTTCCTGATGGTTCAATACTGGCTCTTCATTTAATTGGATATAGAATTCAACGATTGAGTATTAGAGTATAAAATAATATATTCAATAATTAATTTGTAAATAAGACGTACAGGTTTGACAATTACCAAATTTTTTTTGCTCAGACGTTGTTCATAAATAAGATTAAATTTTGTTTCATAGTTATCTATGATTTTATTAAAACTTTTGTATTGCTTCGGTAAGACGTTTTAATTCTATGAAGGTGTTTCATAACATATATTGACAGTAATGTCAGATAATTTAACCTCATCTTTTTATTACATCATCTAGACCCACGTCAGTGTATCAGCCAAGTTGGTAAAGCAAAAGTGCAACTGACCGGCGCGGCCGTGGGTTACATTTCATTCATTTATGATTCCCGTATAACTTAACCCCTGTAACGACCATTCCATCTCTAATATTAAAAAATGTATTGTTTGAGTGGTTATTAAAGATTTTTAATTTGTACCTCATCACTACCACTTCAAAGCGTCAATAACCACTCGGAGCAGGGCTGCCAAATAAAGCGATCTATGTGACGCCAAGGGCGGAGTACAAGTATGTTTATTTATGTTGTTTGCCAAGTGTAGAAATAAACATGTATTGCCACATAAATAAATATATTTGTAGTATAAAATTAAAGTAGTGTTATCAACTGCATTTTTATATATTTTCGCATTCTACAATACAGATATCAACATTAAAGTTCTAACAATACAAAGAGGCCGTTATATAAAAATTATAAACGTCGACCGAATATTCAATATAATTCAATTAACGACCAAATTTTTCTAACATTCTTCTCATGAACGTGACACATCTAAATAAATGAGTCTAACACATTCAAACTGATGGAGTGTTGGAATGAATATAACACATTCCAACATCACCTTTAATTTAGATAAAACCATTCATTTTTTGCACTAAAAATTAGAATAGTTCTAATCCACGAGTGCCCATGAACCTTGCATGTGTCGCTTACTTATCTGGCCAGTCTCTATGTGTGCGTGAGAATTACTCATATTCCGTTGAAAAACAATAAAATCCAGTCAATACATTATTTTAAATAATAATCGAAAAAAAATCAGAATGAATATTGAGTGAGATATTGCTATTAATCTTGAAATTGACACCTACTCGTGAAATAACACAACTATGGAATATGGAGTCAAATATTGAATAAAAACAATTCCACTACAATAATTTGGCATAAAAATATATTCATTAATAATGTCATACTAAAAAGTTATACAGCAGGAAATCAAAGCTATACATCAATAATCGAAACGTAACGCAAATATTAACTCTTTCCAAATTTCTTTTGCTCCAAAAAGGACGTAATTTTAGAATACAGCTTACTGTATTCTAAAAAACAGCACTCATTCAATATTGGCTACAATTTTTACCACACTTTTATTATTAAAAATGCACTATGTTATCAAAACACATTCAATATTACAATATTTTTCAACGTTTGACTACTACAAATAGACAATTATGGTTACAGAATCTAGGTTTGAAGTGTTCTATTATTTTTTATATTTGTAAAACTTTAACTGAACTGTATAATGATAACTATTATAGTAAAATTGAGTATAATATTATTATACTGTGACACCAAATCCCTTACGAGACAGGCAGAGATCTATAAAAATGAGTCTACTAACGTAACATCACGCTTGTAATCCCCGAAGAGGTAGGCAGAGGAGTTTAGCACACTCCCACATTTCACCAGTTACGTTTACGTCCCATGGAATAGGTGGTGAGCCTATTGCCGTACACCGGGCACAAATACGGACTCCTAATCACTCCTAGAAATTCTAAATTAGAAAAATCCAATAGTACCCGACTCGGGATTTGAATGCAGTACCTCTCGATCGGCAGTTGCGGTTGCAACCACTTGATCAACACGGCAGTCTAGTAAAAGATATGAAAATTCTACTTGTCAACTGTCCAATAGCTTCTTCAAAACCACTCACAAAGCAACTACGCCGATTTAAAATGCTACAGCTGTTGTATTTCTGACATGTCTTTTCAGCCTAACACTCCAAATGCAAAATTTAAGACATTCAAATACACTTTGTCGTTGTACAATAAGCTGTGTTAATGCAGTTGGATTAAAAGACTAGTCATTGGCTCTAGACTATCATGAGGGTTGATGAGGTGCCTGGGAGAGGTGCTTCACTATGTCCACCCAGTCCCAGCCGCGGGGCTTCTCTCCAGCTCGCCCGATCTCAGCTCGATCCCACGCTCGACGCTTCTGCGCCTTCGTTAACTGCTCCTTCTTCTCAGCTTTCTTCGAAGGTTCAGTCTATAAAAACGAATTTGGGTTTTAGGCTTAAACTGAAAATAAATTGTGCTATGGATCATTTAAAACAACAATATAATTGTAACAAACTACACAGATCAAACCCAATTATTGGTGTTTAGAACCTGCATATTATTATAAGGGGTACTGACAGTACATTTTCTACCATGTTACAATATTTATACCTATTTGTGTTACAACCTGAGGGTGTAGTGACCGGTCCTTCTCCATCCACAAAATTAATAATGCTACAGAATCCAGCCTTAAAAATGACATAAACTAACTTTTACTTACTGCACTCATACCGACATAATCTATTGAACTCCCCCTCGATCCCCATCAAACAATCCCTTTCCTCCAGTCCTATCACTGATTTAACATGAATCAATGATGTTTATTAATGAACTATACTGTTTGGACAAAGAAACACTAAAATATCTATTCCTATAACTTTATTTAAGATTGCTACTAGATATTCATATGAGGCAGTGACCACTTGTGATTGATCCATACTTGTTTACTAAGCTCTTCACTTGAAAAAATCTTGGCTGGCAAATTTGTAACCATGATACATTACGTAATTTTTAAGCACCCACTATCTTATCATGGTCTTGTCAAACTTCCATTCTTGGTAAATATTCAATTCAACCTCTTTAATAATAACAGTTAACACTTGTAGCCTATATATTTATCTACAAACTGTGAGCACATTCTTTACCTTACAGTCTCCCCTACTACTCTTAAGGATCCCAAAGGATTTTCTTTCGATGGAATAGATCATCACCCACTAGACAACTCTAGAGTATAGCTAGCTCTATGGAGGCATGATGTACATAGAGTATCAACCTGCGAACCTGTTCCTCTATAAGTGTTTTCTGAACTTTTGCCACTATCTCCTCTTCAGTCTGTTCTGCTAATATCTCCGCAAGTTTTTCCTTGAGGCATTCAAACAGGGTATATGTCATTGCACAACCGACCCATTGTTCTGCCTCTGCAGTAACAACATCCAGAATCTTGTCTTTCACTTCTGGCAATCTGAAGCCAAAAGGCATTAAGAGTAAGAACCTTTTAAAACCCTCAATTAAAAGTGTGGGATGCTTGATATTTTAAATATTACAATCATTCCATTGAACCGTAGTGAAATGCACCCCACACTTTTTAGTCTGAATTGAATTATTCTGCTAATAACTTAAATTTTATTATAATTTTAGTTTGAGGCGATGCATTATGATTGATCGTTCAATCTTCTACCACTGTAATATAATCTCATTTTCATTAATAATTAGTTTCTAGTTTTCAGTTTGATTATCAATAAAAGTGTGTTTTTTTAGCTTTTTAAACTATTTTTTATTTATACCTAAGGTAAAGCTGCATTCTCACAAGCCTAAAGATTCTGTTTGCACAATACTTCTTACCATACACATGTAAGATGTGATACTTTTACCAAAATAATTTCAGAGCACTATGATCTAGGGCTAGCAAAAAAAGGTAAGCAAGCTCTCCTTCAGTACAGCAACACATCAAAAGCTTTAAGCTACCATTCTGGCTGCTTGCCAAATAAAATTGTTTATAAGAAATAATTTTTTAAAGAAATTACATTTAATTTCCATGGATATTTATATAGATACAAATATTATATTTGAATTGTGTTTTAAAATTATTATTTATAATAATAGATAGTGATACTTACAAATGTTGGTTGTAGAATATGTCCAAATTAAAACAAGGTTTTTCAGTAGGATATGTGGGGCCCCAGGAGATTTCTAGAATGAATGATTTGTCTCCTTCATTGTACTAAAATGATAAAGAATTGTAATATATACACTTTTAAAATAAAATAATGCCTTGGTACACAGTAGTATTTTAGGTGATAACATATAATTGAATTGATCCAACTTCAAATATCAACAGAACAACAGAGGTTACTGTTCCAAGCAAATGACAATTTTAATCACGAAATGCATAATTTTATGAGCTATAATTATTTGGTGGTAATGTGCCAAATGAACTGGAAATATTTAGTATTGTCCTACAGCTTAATCTTTATTATTTAAAGAAATTAAACATAACTAGGTTTATCTTACCTAGGTTTCAAAATATTAAATTTACTGTTTATAAACAGTATAGCATTTACCACATGTGATCATTTCGAAAATTCCAATTTTTTAAAATAAGGTTAGAATTATCTATGGAACTAACTTTATACTGGTAAGTAGTGGAATTACAGCGCTTGAAATTCTGATCTCCTTCATAAATCGACTGCAGCACCTCACCCTCTTCTGCCTGTTGTTCGGCATCATCGGACATGGTAGATAGCCTGATAATCAGTCAATTTCGTGAACATTTGTTGCTCGTACTATTTATGTAAATTATACTTGTAAAACTAGACACGCACCTGAAACACTAATATTTTAGATTTTTTTGAATTGTATAACAATATCGCAAGTTAGTCTATATGAAAAAAATTAAAATAAACAGTCTATAATTTCTGTAAAAAAAATTCTCGAACTTTGACACATACACAGCTGGCAATTGGCAGCTTTCATTTTCAAACATAATATTTTTTTTTTGTGGAATTTTTTATCCTGGTAACTAAGACCCTTGGACTCTAATGAATGTGTCCACTATATTGCCAAGGTTTAATAATTCTACAAAGTTGTTTTTTAGTTATAAGCGTAAATTTGTATTAAAAATGTATGTTATCTTGCATTTTATAGAAATTATCTAGGTAAAGCATCAATTATAATATTTGGGAAATACTTAACAATAATTCGCAAATGCTTGTTCCAAGCACAATTTACATTAGTTAATTTTAAATGGCAAGGTATATGGCAACAATTCTTTAGGAAAGAGTTCAAGTTCAAAAACTGGGTTCGTCGCAGAAATACGTTATTTGAATCATTGTAGTGCTCTATATATATTGCGTGGTTGTACTAATGAAATCGTGCGGCTTGTAAAATAATAAACAACACCAGTATTGTAAAAATGAATGTAAATAAATGTAATTGTAAAGAAAATTGTCCGCCAACTGCGGGTCGGTCTACATGCGGATGCTCATCAAATACGGTAAAAGTGCCACCTAATGGTTTTAAAGTACCTGCCTTACCAGTAAGCCGTCCACTTCATAGTGCAAATAAACCAGCAGAGAAAAATTGCCTGACGAAACCGGAATTGAAACAGAAGGATGATAACAAAAAACAATGGGCTTTGTCCGACTTCGATCTAGGCCGTGCATTAGGTAAAGGTAAATTTGGAAACGTTTACTTAGCACGTGAAAAACAGTCGCACTACGTGGTAGCTCTCAAGGTTCTATTCAAAAGTCAGATTCTAGATTCAGAGATTGAACATCAGGTGCGTCGAGAAGTTGAAATTCAGTGTAGACTTCGTCACCCGAATATCTTGCGTATGTACGGTTACTTTCACGACGAAAAGAGAATATATTTGATTTTGGAATACGCTAAACACGGTGCGCTTTATAAACTGTTGAAAGAACGCGAGCGCTTCGACGAAAAAACAGCTGCTATATACGTTAGAGATCTCACGAAGGCATTAATTTATTGCCACTCGAAGAAAGTTATACATAGAGATATAAAACCAGAGAATTTGCTTATCGGTCACAATTGGGAGCTGAAAATAGCTGACTTTGGATGGTCTGTGCATTCTCCATCTTCTAGAAGAATGACATTATGTGGCACCTTAGATTATTTGTCTCCAGAGATGATAGAAGGTAAACCACACAGTTATGCAGTGGATATATGGAGTCTTGGAGTATTGTGCTATGAATTACTTGTAGGATTACCACCTTTTGATGCTAAGGACTCCCATCAAACATACAGGAAGATCAGATATGTTATAATTAAATACCCTGAGTATATATCAGACAAGGCTAAGGATTTGATGGGTAAATTGCTAGTAATAAACCCGGAGCAAAGACTTCCTTTAACACTAGTGTTACAACATCCCTGGATAGTTCAGAATGCACCAGAAGGTATACAGCCAACTATCCACGCTCCAGAGCAATCTAAAGTGGACAAAGGCACATTTTAATAATAGTTTTTCCAAAGTCTTAAATTTAGTTGTTTATAATAATTTTAAAATGGATACATAAATTAAATAATGGATTTCGAATATTTTATGATTGCCAAAATTACTAGATTTTTGATATGAATTACACCCCCATATAGATAAGGTATTAGTGTTCTCAGTTCACTATTTACTTAAACCAGATAACTAGGTAATTAATTTTAGTAATAATAATGACTTGTTGCAGTTGGTTCTGTTAAAATGAAGTTTCTTGCGAAAGAAAGGTATGGCAGAGCAAGTCTTGCACTCCAGATAGCAAAATATTTAAGAAGTTGGTTATAAATTAGTAGCAATACTTACTCTGAAAAAGAATGGATAAAATTGTAGTTGATTTTAGGGCTATTTAAAATTTATTTTCTCTCTAGACTGTATATGTTTTAATAAGTAATATGGTTATCACAACTAAAATTAGTTTTCAAGCTGGACTTCATGTTAGGACCAATCATGTTAATATTTAGTTATGACATTGTATGAAGACTAGATAATGAAAAAATGTCACAACTGTTACAGCTGCATTTTTCTAAACATTATGGAGTTTATAACTGTGTAATTATTAAATGTGATGAAGCATTTAGAGAGATTTATAAATTAGTTGCAATAGAAATTGGACTATTAATTATGATTTTGACAAAATTTTGAATACTAATCCTTAACAAAAAAACTCGTGCTACAAAGCATTTATTACAGGACAAAGTTAAATAGTTTAGATTCTGTTTTCTTAACTATTTATACTTCTCTGATGATGACAGTTATTAGTATACCAAGGAAAGAGTATAGATACATAAATGCTGAATTATTGAAATTGAATAGAAATGTAACTGACCTATAAATTAGTGCAATGGTTAGAAATACTCACTGATAATGTTGTTGTGAGTTTAATTAATACTCCAGATAAATATGTGATATGCACAAATGTTTTTTTTGTGTTCAAACAATCTATATCATGCATGTATTCATACATACATGTAGTTTATTACTCATCTGGTTACAGCATAGGCTTCACTTATATTGGGATCAGATGACTGGAGGTCACCCAAGAGGTGTATTTAAATAAAAGTCCTGTGTTCAAGGGGTTATGTATTACTGTCCTACAAAATTATAGTTTGATGGATTTTGATACATGTAATGGTTTTCTTTATGAATAATGTTTAAATTGCTAATATTTGGAATTCTCTCTGCCTACCCTTTAGGAGACCTGATGTCATGATATAACAATTAATTAGTTGTTTATTGGCACAGATGTTGCTAGGTCAGGAAACAATTGATTGAAATATGTCTTTTTTTATAACTAAAAACATAAGTGCCTTCAAAATATCTCCATAATTTATGTGTAACACTGAATGAATTACCAGTTTGATTATTAACAGGGATATTAGTGATAAGGAGATATCCCAGTCTTGGTGGATTCTCCGTGAACAACATTGGGTATGTTCAAAATGTATATCTTAACTTATTACTCATGAGACTGCCTTAGAAATGATTATGAACTCAAATTTGTTGTTAGTCATAATTTCACTTAATAAGAAACATAAAAAATTTGTTTTTATTTTATTAACTAGTTCTTAAAATTTAAACAAGTAATAATATGTATGTGTAACAGGTATGTAATGACATTTTTATGGCATTGTACAATAATTTAATGGTTTTACGAAATGACTGAATTATTTATTTAGAGCTCATGTGACATTTTTAAATAAATTTTATTGATACACCTATTTTATATTTCATTGTTATACAAAACACTTTATTTTATTGTTTTTTATTTTTATTCATATAGTAGACACCAATAGCGTATTTGTCAAAGTTGGGGTCTCTTTTAATGACCAAATGCCAATGTATGAACTCACCCATGAAACTCAAAAAGCTTAAAGAGTAGCCAATAGCGAGTGCCATGAAAGCACAGTACAGCTTTTTCAAGTTCATCAAAGCTTTTATTTCTTTTTCATTCTCGTCTAGAGATCGAATCTGATGCATGGCGTCGTTTAACCACTTTTCTACTAAACCTACTTCGACAATTCTTCTTAAGTAAACATCAACTAGTGGCTTCAAGGGAGAGTTCTTGTGAAATCCAATGCATATTGGTATATTGACCACACAGTCTGTCATGATATGCAAGTTCCTCTTAAAACCATCGTTGCTCGTAACTTCAGTGGCGTGTGCTGTTGATTTGTAAATCTGCGCGTTCTTTTGTTTTACACTTAGATATTTCAAATAGTTTTCACTGTCGTAGTAAGCGAATACGCCGTCTGATATACGACTAACCACTTTCTCTGGATCGTTGATTATAACGAACCTTTCGCCAATCTTTTGTCCTAAATCATCAAGCGAATCTCTGAAGAATCTCTTGGTTTCCCTACCCCATCCTCCACAAGCTATCCGGCTATCAACTAATTGTTTTAAAGTGTCAATTGTCACTCTTGGCTCTGGGTTAGCCAGAATTGCAGTCATGCTGGCCCGGTAGGATACAACAAGGAGTATGCAGTACAGCCAGTACCAGCCGGTTAGTAGCCGTATTGACCAACCTGTGGGCAATTTGGGCAGCGACACGACCAGCAACATGCCGTAAGTATACAGAATGCTGTTAACTATTTCACCAAACAAGTACAGCCCGACCGGTTTTGCATCTACAAATATGTTTAACGTTTGAGTCGAGTCACAACAGCCTTTGTTAGGTGTAGGAAATGTGCACTTCTTTATAAATATGTAAGTTCATAGTTTTCAAATCGCCATCGTTATTTTGAGAAAATATACCTACTTCATGAAAGATACGCAAATTAAATGAGAAAAAAT
>DWMF01000860.1:0-12902 GCA_018244815.1 Parelbella polyzona | reverse complement strand
ACGGCCTTCATCCTCTCAATATGAGAGGAGACCCATATTCCAACAGTGGAATGACAAATGGGTCGATTATTATTTTATTATTATTAAAATCCACCATGATCACCTCTAAAAATGGGTTAACCCAACAGTGAGTTTTATAATTAGATTAAATAATTCCATGTTTTCATAATGCAGTTTGACCATCTTTTACACATATAATAATTGTTAATGAACCTTATGAAAAAACTTGAAGTCTAACAACCAATAGATTAGAAATTAACCTGTGGAATGTAGTACTGAGTATGAGCAAGCTTTAAACATCTACAGGATCATTACTGTAATGGATTACTTACAGAGATGTTTTAGATAGATGGTAACTATTTAATTTTTAACCAAGCCAACCAACGAATGTTTTAAAGGAAATATTTTGCTTTTTACCAGAATATACCCCATTTGTTTTTAAATTGCTAATCTAGCATCAACATTTAAGTAAACTGAAAAAATAAAAAATTGCAACATTGATTTAATTTGTCAACCAAAACTGTTAAGTTTTCTATTAACTTTCCCCATAAAAGATAATGGATTGAGAGTTAAGGCATTTTAATGAGCATTAAATATTGCAATTGCAATTAAGTTGTCAATAAAAATCATATTTTATATTTTTATGAGACCTAAAATTACTTTCTAATACTATTTTGTCTCACAACTTCCTTTTATGTGATACGCCGCACTATATTATCAGCAGTCAATGCTAACGAAAGTAGGTCAAGAGTATTAATTGTTTTGGCGCTTTTATTGCAGATTCAGGTATTTAAACAAAAACTACATGACTACCTATTTAAGGGACAAAAATAATATAAAGCAATATTTCAATTATCTCCGACATATTATTTAAATTTAACAAAGAGAAACGATAATTTTTCAATTTTGTGGCATTGTTGACATTATGCAGTCGATAATGCAGCTGATAAAAAAACAACGCCACATTCACAAGTAGCACACGAGACTGTGAACATATTATATAAACAATACAATCATTGCCTCTTTGTTAGGAAAAATAATGGAATAGTTCTGACTTTAATGTATATATCCACTATCGCATAACGGACGTAAACAAAACTGGGTTATCTCTGCAAATATAATACACGACTTCAAATAATAATCAAATATTTTGAAATTTACGCAAATAACAATACATTTTGTTTACTGTATACGATGCGTGGCAAACGTGAAAGTTAACATAGCGAAAGGACAATAGAACATCTCGGCTCACCTTATATTTCTATCCATGTTTAGGATTAGAACAACCACGCCAGCTACTTTTTGAATTATAACTTACTGTAATTACTAACAACTATTTATCTAAATTACTTTTAAGTGTAGAATATAAAACAAATGCTTCTAAATTAATCTTAAAACACTATAGAATTGGATAAATAGACGGGACGCCAAAAACAAGACAACATGACATAAAATAATAATACCCTCCTAGCATCTGTCACGATGTCAACAATTGTAACAGCTGCCTTTCGCACGTAGCTGCTATTGGTAAAAACTGTGAATATAAAACGACGGACCAATGAAGTGAGTTACGTTACTTATATTGACCAATGACAAGAGAGGTATGTTGGCGATCAATTTTTATTGCATGGATGGTAGTTGGGGATATTCAGATTGATTGCGGTACAAGAGCAGCCAAATAAAAATATAATCGAAGACATCAATATACAATTTTTGGATGTTTTTATTCTCAAACTGGTGAATTATTTTTTGCGAACAATCTAATAATGATTTTTGTATTTATTTTCTACATAGACCAGTGGACCTACAGACAAAAATAAACAGATTTAAAGACAAAAATAATGCAATATGTTCATAAATAAAATCCCTAAAAAACAATATTAAAAATAAGGGTCTATAAAACACCCAGATATCGACAATAAAAAAAATAGGTATTCAAACTACATTGTAAAACTAGTCGTTTTACCACCAAAGCAGTCAGAGGTACTCTGTGGTCAGAAACTCAGATAGATAATATTCTATGCCAGGACGTATGTCTGTGATTATTCTAAATCTATGATTGAAACATTGCACATTATTTAAACATTAAGGCATTTGTTGTTATCATGACTGATAAAATGGGTTTCGAGGAGTTGCGAGCGAAATTTAAGGTAAAGTAGCCGGTTTCAGGACGGACTACAAAGGAATAAACTTAATAATTTCTCAGATTTACGTTTTAACGCTAATGTATAAATTGTGTTCTAGGATGTGCTTTCCAAAGCATTCGCAACAAACAACATCGTGTTGCTTGATTCTTTTTCTAAAAACACGAATGAAACTGACCGAAAGGCGGCTATGGACCAGGCTTTTAGGGACAAACTGTTGGATTTGCTAGTGGAGGAACCGAATACCCTTGAAAATTTCATTTGTTTTTGCATAGAATCATGCAGGCGACAAATGGTAACTCCGACGATGCCCGTAGTGTTACTTGGAGACATCTTTGATGCACTAACATTGAATAAATGCGAGAAAATGTTCACGTATGTTGAGAATGGGGTAAATATTTGGAAGGAAGACCTATTCTTTGTGGCTTGTAAGAACAACTTATTGAGAATGTGTAATGATCTGTTGAGACGGCTATCTCGTTCACAAAATACAGTTTTCTGTGGAAGAATATTACTGTTTTTAGCTAAGTTCTTCCCATTCTCTGAGCGCTCTGGCCTCAATATTGTCTCTGAATTCAATTTGGAAAATATAACAGAATTTGGAGGTGACAACTCGAGTACATTGAAAGACTCATTGGATGAAGAAATTGTGATAGATGATCAGAAAAGTAAATTAAACATTGATTATAATTTGTACTGCCGATTCTGGAGCTTGCAGGATTTCTTCCGGAACCCAACCTCATGCTATAATAAAATACAATGGAAAACATTTGTTGCTGTAAGATATTTAATATTCATATGTACCCAAATTTATTAATATTAATGTTCGTTTATGTTTGACTGCCTTGTTGGTAGAGTGGTTGCAAGCACGACTGCTGTTCCGCAGGCCTTGGGTTCAAATGTGCACAGAGGAATGTAGTACATTTCCATGTTTTCATCAGTTACATTAAACACACACTATGGAATAAGTGGTGAGCCTATAACTAACAAGGCAACTTGTGAACTAATTTTAGACTAGCTTATGATGTAGTCAGAAAGTCACCAAACTACCAGGTTGAATGTTAATATATTCCTTTCACAGTTTATAATATGGGAGTATTACATCCCTCTGTGTACCACTTTGGTGAAATATAGATGTGATATTGTTATGTAATTTATAATAAGTATCCTTGCATAAGGTATATCTGTGTGTTCTAATAATGTAATAAGTGATACAAATTTTTTAGCATTCGGGCAGTGTCCTATCAGCATTCTCTTCTTACAAGCTAGAAGCTATTGAATTGCAGAAGTCTAAGCTCAACAGATTAAAGCCAGTCAATACAGATGTTGAAATGCAGGAGTCAAATAAGGAACAACACTATTTTGCCAAGTTTCTCACCAATCAGAAGCTTCTAGAATTGCAATTATCCGATTCAAATTTCAGACGATGTGTGCTCATACAGTTCCTGATTTTATTCCAATATTTGACATCAACAGTGAAGTTCAAAACGTAAGTTATATGAATTTTCTTGTTAATTTCTTGCAATTTTATTTTTAAAGCCTGTTTTACGATATACACAAAGTGACTGGCAGTGGTTGGATGCCTAGAGCAGAAGATCGAGCTCAGTGACATGCCATTGGAGAGGCCTATGTCCAGCAGTGGACGATGACAGGCTGATTGTGTGTGTTTTTAAATATTTAATAGATTACAATACTTATAGTGATTACAGATTACAAGATTACAGTACTAAATTCTTTGAAGCATTATTCAATGATCAGAACTTGTCCTTCATGTGTTGTGACTTTTAGAAATTTTTATTAACATATAGTCATCTTATAAAATTTCAATAGATAAAGCCATCAATTAGCAATATGCTTCTGTCTATGGCACACATGAAGGCGATACTGGGTTCATACTATTGTTACGTCAGGTGTTAATGTATGGTAAATAAATTTTTGTTAAGAAATCTTTCTTTGACATGTCGATATATAAATAGTAAGGTAGCCTGGTTGAGATCACTTGTTAGTTATAAGGCTGACCATTATACCATTATTAGATTTACTATTGAGTTTTTTCAGTATATATTTTTCTTTGTCATATTTTTGTGAATACAATAAAGAATATTACTACTATATTCATTTTAGAGAATCTCAAGAACTAAAATCTGATCAAAGTGACTGGGTGAAAGATACAACAATACTTATATACCGTTTGCTCGCTGAGACACCTCCAGACGGGCGCAGTTTTGCGGAGTGTGTGAAATGCATACTGAAACGTGAGGAACATTGGAATAATTGGAAGAATGATGGTTGTCCAGGTAAGTCTAGTTTTATTTTTTCTGTCTTCTTTAGTTTTTGGCTGCAACATTACCTAACATAATTTGTAAATAAACGACATTTTATTGAATTTGTAATTACTGAACATGATAGCATTTATGTATTTAATATCCATGCAAGATATGAGAACATATATCCATACTAGAATAAATATAGATCTTTGATAACCCCTGGCTGATATATATTATCATTTAAAAATAGATTATTGTGTATATGTTGATGCCCCATTTATTAATTACTAATTGCTGACCAGTGAGAAGAACAGAAATACATGCAAGTAAAAAATTATAAGAATGATATAGAACTAAACATTTCAAATTTTAGTATAGCATTAGTAACAAATCTATATTATTTTGTTACATTACGGAAGGGTAAGTTAAAAATTAAGTTAATGTAACTGATTTTATATAAAGATTAAAAAAATAACCTGTGTTGGAATAGAATAATTCCATTAAATTTCGTTTTAATTTAGAATTCCAGAAACCAAAACCACCCGTGCAGGTGGACTCTGAGGATGTGAGGAAAACTAAAAAAAGGCGAAGACCAGTTGGAGACATCATACAAGAATATGAAGGACAAAAGAAGTTTTTCATGGGAAAGTATGAATATTATTTATAGTATATATTTGTTTATCCTTTTAAATAACAACTTGATAATTTTTTTAATAAGATTTATTGCAGTAAAAAAGGCTTTCAAGGCTGTGAATATTACTAGTTTTTATTGCCACTTTATATAATAATAAAAATAATGTATTATGAAATCAGGAATTGAAAAAGGCTTATGTTACTTGTTTCAGTAATGAGTTAACAAAGCTCTGGAACTTGTGTCCGGATAACCTTGCCGCCTGCCGCACGAAGGAGCGCGATTTCATGCCGTCACTAGGTTGGTACTTGAAAACTACTACTTTTTAATTTAACAATTGTCATCCAAATAACTAATCTATACAGTACAATACAAAACACTTTGTTTTATGCCACATAAAAGAAAAATATGCAAAGTATAGCATTAATAAAATCGGGTTAAAACAAAAGGTCTTATCGCTAAAAGAGTGATCTCTTCCAGACAACATTTATTAGAAGGAGTTAATTTAAATAATAGATAAGAAGGGACAGCGGGCAAAGCAGACACACACAGCAAGTTGCACACTTGCAAAGTCCAGCTTACAAATGCAACTTGTAGAGACAAGCTGAGAGAGCTTTCTAATAAGAAAAAAGTGTGCCTATGGCGTCCAATGGATTTATCCTGCTGAGGATTGTTTTAGCCGGCAGTGCGTGTGTTCCAGAGTCGTACATGGTGGGGTCGGGGGCGGCGGGTGCGGGGGCGGGCGCGGGCGGCGGGTGGGGCTGGCGCGCGCTGCGGCTGCTGGCGCGCCGCTCGCCGCAATTCTTCGTGCACACCAACAACCCCATCGGCCGCCTGCCCGACTACCTCGACGACATGGTCTCTCTACACACTTATATCACTGCAAACCGATTATCGATCAACGTTCACACTAACTCTGCCCCTCTCACGGATGGCCGCTTAGAAAATTTATAGCGGCGCAAGTTCTGTTCATAATACTTGCGTTGTAAGGTTTTGAAAAATCCTGTAAAAAGTTTATGATAACACTAATAGTAATTCATTATCCTTTGAGTTATAATTTCAAACAATATTTTAAAATATAGGTAAATGTAAATTGTTTTTGGGTACTTTTAACCTCTGGGTAAAGAAAACAGACATGAATATAAAAAATGTACGATGTATTTCAGCAAGTTTACTACAAATAATTGTAAAGAATGAATGCTATCTCTAGATTAATTAATGCAAAAAATTAAGTGTATTAATTAATTATGTAGAAATTATATTATTATAATGGTGCTTACCCTGGTATAACATGGAAATTACTAAGATATCTTTAACAGCAGTATACTTAAAAAATAAAATCTATGCTGCCAGGTGAAACGAATCTCCCGTGAGGTCGCTGCTAATGCAGCTGCCAACAGCGCCAATGGTGACTCTTCGAGCAATTCAAATGACAAGTCTACGAAACAGGTGAGATTATTTACACAAACTTATTATGTAACTATGTCCAATAGTGGTACGATGAAAACTTATCTACTTGTCCAAAGGTGATCACGCTTTAAAATAGGTTTTTAATAGGTTGCTTAAACATATGAATTATTAATCAATTTATAACAGATTCTAAAATAATAAAGCAACAACAAGCTTACTTTATTTAGAAATATATTTAATTGTAAAATAATAATATTCTACTTTTCTTTATGTACATAATATTATGGATTCAGTATACATTTCTAATATATTTATAAATAACTAACAGTTCCCTGTGGTGTCACAGTTAAAAAAAATAATGAACCAATTAGTCATATAACATTTATTCAAAAACATTGACAAAAATTTATCTGTTAAAATATAATTGTTACATTCCTGTGCACCCTGTCCATTTTTCTACATTTTCGTCCTCCTCATACTCCTATGATTAACAGTTCAATGTTACAAACTCTGTAATAAGAAGATATTTTTTATCTGCGATTTACAGTTCCACAGATCAGCAGTTGTAAACAATCCTCAGCTACATATTTCTAAATAATTTCCAGGAGTCTGCCGAAGAGGAAATCTCAGAGGAGCAGATGGAAGCTGACTTTATTAAAGAGGGTGACACAAATGATATTGAACAGGTATGTAAAATAAATTATTACTTATAATAAATATGTCTGTTTGAGACATGTACCTTTTTAACATTTAATGTTGGATGTTGTTTCTTAATAATTTAAGTCTGGTATAAAAATACTTTTTTTTTCTTCTTCGAGTCGACAACTGATCATGCGTAAATATAATCTTAAATTAAAGATTTTTTAATTTTTTTTTGTTTTGTTTTGAACAATGACTTTTTTATTTCTATAAAATAAAACAATCTGATCACGAAAAATCTAAATCTAAACTTCATATTAGCCCCTAACATAACAATAAAACTAGAAATATTATAAACTACAACATGATGTGATTATATATTTATTATATGTGATACAAACATCTCCCAGGTGCCAGACACAACGAATGCGGGCGAGGACGAGGATAAAAGTGCTCGCTCGCGGATCACTATGATCACCCCCACACAGCTGGATGCGCTGACGGAGAAGCTGGCCGACTGGAAGAAGCTAGCGGCCAAGCTCGGCTATAAGCCGGACGAAATAGAGTTCTTCGAGACGGAGAACGCCACAGAGCCGGCCCGGGCCAAGAACATGCTGCAAGTGTGGTTCGATGATGACGAAGATGCGTCAGTGGAAAACCTTCTCTACATCATGGAGGGCCTCCAGCTCGACGAAGCCGTGGAAGCCCTGAAAAACGCCAAATGACGACCGCTCAAACACATAGCATATAACACGAAAATAAAATAGTGTGCTGTGAAATTGTTCTTGTAAAAAAAACAGTACAGAGAATGTGTGATTTAGTAGTGTCATCAGCACACAAAATGTTTAAGAATCATTGTTAAAATGTTTGCATAGACAATAAATACATATTAATATACTTTAAATTCTTGTTTTATTGTACACTTTTTCTGGAGTTACAAAAAAGTTTATGTGACTACTAAAATAATATCAGTTCAAAAATTTTGGAGGTAATTAATACATTAGTGTTCTTTCTTCAATGGAGACACCGCTATTTCATTTTTTGCGTTGAGAGAAAATGTTTTGTAATGCTGCCTTCGTTTACCATGTGTTAAATTAATAATCTAATTAAGATCCTCTTTAAATCAAAAAATAATTGTAGATGAGAGCTTGTTACTAGTTAAGTAGTCAGGTACTATTTCATGGCCAGGACTACCGGCATAACGTGACAGCTTTGTCTTGATACACAAAAATACACACATTCAATGATCACTACACTACGTACTTTCCAGGTGACATTTTAATGATAGGCTGTTCCATATTTAAATATTGAAGCATGAGTGTTGTCATTTTGATTTAAGTAAGGCATTTATACAGGTATAGTCAATTTTAAATAGCAGTCAACTAACAAGAAAGGAGATATTTTTATGGTATGAATATCGTCCTTAGGTTTATAAAATCTGCACAAAAAGGAGTATTTATAATCCGTATTTATGCGGAGTAACTTATATGTCATAGATTTCAAGTTGATAATTGAAGTCTTCGTATTTTTATTGATTTAGTAAAATCACAAAGCTGGGTTTCATCGAGCAATGCTCGAAGTAATGTTATTAAGTAAATAGGAATTTATTGCAGTGTTTATTTACATAAGACTACGTGCAGAGTGTAAAAATTCGACATCGAATGGTAAAACTCAAAGATTTTGTTTACCTACGTTTTATTTGTTTATTTATACTTGTGTAACACGTTGAACTAAGGGGTACAAGGGCGTACATAATGCCTAATGGCGTTCTTACCCAGTCAGCCCTGAGTGATGGATAGAGCAGGTGTATACCTACTTCACTCCAATAACTTAAATTTTCTGGTAGAAATTTCTAGTAGTCGTGCGGAATCTGGATCTGTCCCCGGAGTATGGCAAAAGGCTTGTCGCCCATTCTATTATAGGACGTAAACGTAACTGGTGAAACGTGGGACTATACTTCTCTCCCTACCCCTTCGGGGACTACGGGTGTGATGTTACGTTTGTTACAAATATAGATTTCAATAGATATGTAGACATATATGTAATATAAATATTCTTAAGTTGGACATATCATCATCATCATCCACCTGTCTAAGTCCACTATTGGACCTGGAGACTACTAGGCCTAGAGGTCGGATATATATCAGTAAGTTCAACTTATATTTCTATCTATGGTTTCGAGAAAAGGATGTATAAAACAGATGTACAAATATATTTCTATTAGGTACACAATAAAAAGGCGTGATTAAGTGATTACGTGATTTGTTTTATATTCGAAAAACTTAGCAAATGAGGGGAGCAGCTAGCCAGATATATCACATCTCCGCACCACATCAAATGTAAGATATCCTTTCATAGTTTTAACATACATATTGGGCAACTAAGACTAAAGCTATCCAACGAGCATTTGGAATTAAAATTAGACATTCTATTACCCTATTTTCTTTCCCCTCAATTAGAAGGAATGCCGTTAACTCTACTACGTTCAACGAACCTAAACAATTTGTGATTCCAAACCAATACTGGTACATAATTAAAATCCTTTAAATTCTTTTATTCTATCATCAACCTTAATGAAAAATATGTAAGTTTAATACAATTTGCTTAAAAAACCCATGTCTTCGTTGCTTTGTATTCAATTAAATCGGTCTCTCGAATAAGATTGGCATATGGCTATCCACTCAGCGATTTCTGAAGGAAACGTGTACGTTTTAGATTTATAGATTCATTAAACAATGTCGGCCGCTCCGAAATTATAACTTGCACGCATTTCCTCATCGCGGCTGACTCACGGTGTGCCCAAAACAGAACTTATTGCGTACATACTTATGATGGTCGTACTGTTGATGCAAAAATAGTTCTAATCCGGATCCAATACGATTCACGTTAAGTGTCCGCGTTAATTTGTCAGTCAGTGATGTTACCAATCTATAAAGGTCTACCGAACCTCCCGCTTTATGTGAATAACAAGACGTGAGAGAAGATGCTGGAAGCGCGTCGCAGTTCAGTGTAGAGCGGCCGCGTGTCTCCGCTGCTCTCCGATGTTTACAGAATCGCGGAATAGTGCGCTGCACCGAATTTAGTTCGAAAGGAATACGTCAATGGGCAGACGAGGATTAGTGCTGCGCGAGCGGTCGATCCTAAAATATTTATATTTTTATGATCCGATACGAGACTGGATATTTTTATATAAAAATTTGAACGGCAACCGGCAACGGCGTGACGTGCATGCGCGCAGGGTGCGCTAAGGAATTTAGTGAATTGTTCCTTTTACGCTGTAAGTAACAATATATGTGTTGTTTAGTGTATTAAGTGTTTAAACTTAAAAATCGCGCGTTGAAACGGTAAATGTTATACATTTTTTTATTACTCTAATTTTAATTCGAAATACTTTATTTTTAACCATCGCTTTTGATTGACTGCTTCTTACCAATTTGCATAATAATAATATTTGCATACTATTTATATATAATTTAAAAGACAATTTTTCCTCTTGTGTTTCTATCTAAGCAGTTACTAATATTTTCATATTTATAACGCCTTGAGTTAGTCTAAGAAATTACGCTGTAAATTTAATTCCACGAATGTTAAAATAACTATAATAAATAATATTTAGAATGAAAATAGACAAAACTATCATTGTAAATCATCTGACTTATGGTAAATCAACTAAATAAATTTCAAATTTATGCATCATGTATTAAGGCACATGAAAATTATTCGTTTCATTTATACAGGTGGTTCTTACAGTGCTACTTATAATATGAATGAATATTTAAATTAGTGAGAAACGAATTATCCCATAGAAATGAAATCTTGGTCATACATTATATTTACTGTGGTTCCAAATTTATTTCACGCTTATGTTAGTGTTTAATTTTCTTACTCTCCTAAGTGGGGTTATCAACGAAATCATTTAAACAATCAGAATAATTACGTATAGCTCATACTTATATAACATTAAAAGATACATTGTAACCTAAGTAGGTACTTTAAGTATTTTCGAGCTTTCAAACTGTTAGCAACACTGACCAACCTTCATCTAAGGAGGATTAGTTTGAAGAGTATGATAGGGCAGCACAATTGAGACACGTGGAATTTTCTAAAGTCTAAATCTCAAGACTAGCAATCCGTCAGTGACTGATTCAGGGCGCAATTTTTTTTCTATTTGAATTTGGATTTTGGTTTATTAGAAAAAATCTTTAAAGTCACTTAGAATCTTCATAGATGAACGGATCTAAGAGATATTTGTTTAGTAGTATCTCCCAGTCTACATCTACTGAACTGCTAGATGTACTTACATTACTAACGTCATCACCCTCATCATCAAATCAGCATTTTCTGTTCCACTAGTGGACATTGACCTAAGTAACATATTGAATAATATTTTAATCAGTTACTGCAAAATATTGTACCTACAAATTCTATTAGTAGGTACTTTACACTAATATCATTTTTTTAAATCAATTTCATTCCCGTCATTTTCGATTACACCTAAGTATGTCCCTACACATTTTAGAACTCAATTAACATAGTTCAATATTCACATTATAATCTCTTGCTGTTCGATTACCATAAGTATGTACCTACTTATTTTAAATTTTCAGAACAACGTTGTAGTCATCGTTTATGAAGTTTTAAGTAAAGTCACTCTTTCCCTTTTTTTATAAAACTAAAATCCTTAATCTATTTAGAGATTAAATATAATGTTTGATACGTTACCGCGTCATTGTCTTATACATTATTGAAAAAACTTACGATAAAACTTTATTTATTTATAATTCTGGAATAAGCCGGGAAAATTTTGCTTGTAGCGGCAAATCGCCATAATGGAAATTTGTCCGACTACAAGAAGACATCATCTCCGTCAGGAAAAGAATAAAAATGGAAGACAATATGGAATGTTTTAATGTATTATCTGTAACCGGTAATAATCAAATTTCTTTTAAAGTTTATATTTGGTTTGCAACAAAAACAAATCAATATTGTATACAAAGACTCCATTCAGAATGGGAAAAATCAAGACCTGAATCAGCCATTCTGGCCACATCTGTAATTAACAGAACGTACAACTCATAGAATACCTATAATCAAATATTATCTAACATAAAGTGCTCTTTGGCAGAAAAATCTCATACGCTATCTCTTTTCAAAGGCATGTGTATATCTTTTTAAATCTGTGCTTTATATGTGTTTCTCTTTTTAAATGTCATTGTAGCATATTAGGTGAATTTAACTGTATAGTTTAACGTTAATAGAATGTAATTGAATACTAGCATTGGAATATTAAGATTTATGTTCATTCCGTTGCGGATTTAATCAAGCATAAGTCTCCTTTGGATATTCGTAAAACTGACCGTGTTTATAATATGAAACGTTTTGGTTCAATGTAACATAGACGCCGGTAGAAAATACTTGGAAAAAATTAAGATATAAGTACTTTTCTAGTCAGCCATTGTTTGAATACTCAAATACCATTAACAATTAATAGGTACAACTTTAAATTCCAATTTTGTAAATCTACTTACAAGCATAAATTATATTTTATTAATTAATAGTGACATTGTGTAGATTTCCATGGAAATAATTCTGGCGGCGTTCATATTCTCACAAGAATTCGAAATCTAAATGGCCGACCGAACACGGGAGTTTGTCATCGCCGCAGTTAGTGCCTAAAACTCTATTTTTAAATTCAAAATATTAACAAATATTTTAGATAAGTCTAAAAACAGTGTGCTTAAGCACCAACTGTTCGCTAATAAATTAAGCTCTTATATAGACTGCCTCGTTGATTGAGTGGTTGCAAGCGTG
>DWMF01000859.1:0-12902 GCA_018244815.1 Parelbella polyzona | reverse complement strand
TAGACTCATATCGTCAACATACTTGAGGAAAAAAATTTTTAATTACATCACACAAAAATAACTGTTATTGTTATTTTCTTTGAGACCACTCATGAACAGTGTTGTTCATGGATTTCATTAAACACCACAATAATATACAAATCCCAGTAATAAAGTAAATTAGGTGTTATGAAATATAGCAGGTAATATAACATTTCATTCAGGTACTTAAGCAGTGTGCTAACTTGCACTCAGTTACAGCAACCATCTTGCTTCTTCCCATTCTGAAGAGAAGACCTGTATCCATCAGTGGTATAGTAAAAGACTTCATAATCATAATAATATGATGATAATGGGTATTTTTGTTCATGTTTGTAATTTCAATTTAATGTCATTATTTAGTACAAAAGTCCCTTAACAGGGAAGTAAGATTTGATTTTTAAAATTAACCATATTAGTTCCAAAATTTTGTCCTATATACTTGACTTTCTTTTATATTAAATATTTTTTTCTGAAGTCCCCTTAGCATCCATTACTTTAACCAGAATACAATTGTCTTAACTATTCCTATAGTGCCAAGTGTTTTAAGGAGACTCACTTATTAACCTTCCATTACAGTACCCTTACCAGTATTCATTGCAGTGACATTGAACTATCATATTGACCATCAACATATATCTCCAAAAATTTTCATTGAAATACTGTGATAGAATAGTGTATCACAAATGTAACAAAAGTAAGAATATCATTTTAGAACAAATCATACAGAGATATTTAGATTACAAGTTAGGCAGAACCTAGACTATGGTAACAAGGCAACTGATAAGCATATGTATATACATAATGATGTGAGTGCATTGTGATATTGAGATTTTTATTATATCACACACCAAGTCTTTCACAACACACAAGTGTTCCAAAACTAGGCTCACCAACTATTCCATGGAACTTAAATATAATATGGTGCAACATGGGATTGTACTACTCTTATGCCTACCCCTTCGAGGATGACAGGTGTGATGTTATGTTTTGATATAGCTGTATGTAAATAATTAAAGTCTTATATGAAGTGTATTAAAATTACAGAGAAATTAAATTTAGTACTCATAAATTTCCATAATTCTATTCAAATTATATTATGTAATGACCTAAATAACCAGTCCATACCATAACAAAGAAAAAACAAAAACCTTGCATGAAAGAAATCTGTTTAACTGTCGACTAAGCGAATAATCATTACTTTAAATGACACCCAATTCTTGTTATCATAGTGTTGCAATAATAATGTTGATAACAACGAAAATACAAATAACACAAGCACGACTGAGTTTTGTTTACTTTCAGCTTATATTACCTATTCTGCTGTCATTTTAGTGTTATCTGTCTGTTGGACCATTGATGAAAGAGCCAGGTGGTATATAACCTGTTAATAACTGTGGTTAATGAATCTGACTGCCAAGCTGGGGATTGCGAATTTAATTCTCATGCAGAATAAATAAATTTTCATGCAGATAAACACATATATGTTTGTTCTGTGTATGGTGAATGGTTGAAAAGATATATCTATATAAAGAATCTTTTCATATACACATATGTAGCTTACCAGCCTTCTGGCTACTATGACACACTCATCAGGCCCAACAGTTTGGGATCAGATGATTGTGTGGTGATGTCTCAAGATAATTATTTAGGTACTGAACTACCTGTATCATGTTACAACAATACATGGCTCACAGCAGTTACCAACAAAAATAGTAGTCAGTAATAAAATCATTATAATCCATAGCTGTACTTGAGGATAATAATCATCAATATGTAATAATCCATGGTTATAAAAGGGAGCAATCATCAATATGTAACTTAATTAAACAGTGATGGTAAATTATATACATAATTAATATTAAAATGATTGTGTCAATGATTGTGTCATCTGATTAAATACAACATTTATGTATTATATTGCAGGAACTACTACTGTAAGCCAAAGATGCCCTTGTACTAAAATAGATGAATTGAAAAAAAAACAAGATATTTCATAAAAAGCCAGTATAATCCTAATATACAAAATGTATTTATGTGAGGTATGTGTGTGAGTACAAGGATCTTACAACACAGGAAATCCAATTATGTAAGTATCATAATTGTTATAAGTCTACAAAATTATTGAATGCACAATTGATATCACATCCTTTGATTTTTCATTTCATTTTTTTTTATTTGTATTGCTTAAAATAGATGTATTATAAAAATGTAAAAATTACCCTGGATTTGAAGCCAGGACCTCACGATTGGAAGTCACACTTGCAACTGTGCCACCAACAAGTCAGTCATTGTCTGTATTATGTATAATAAATTCTATATATAAATAACAGTAAAATAATAAATATGTTATAAAAATAAATATTATAATGTATTCTGTATAAAACAATGCTAATACAAATTTATTAATATAAATATTTTAGTGTACATACATCTGTATAAATAATTGTTTGATAACATATTGCAATTAGGTTCTCTATACATACTATACAATATAAGATTATTTGAGCATGTTTATTACTAAGCAGACTCGCCTTGCTGTGTCCAGACATCCTCTCTTTACATCACCGTACAGCTGTCGACCAGCAACAATGATTTTTAAATTTTTGTAAGTCCCGTGTTGTGTGCATTATGGCATTACTATTATTACAAATGTAATATTTCTCAGTGAATGAGTGTTGTGTTCTTTGAAGAAAAAATTGTTAAACCATTCAGTATAGCTTCAAATTATCACTTTTTATAGTGCATTTTTGTAGTTCATTTAGGACTGTGAGTTCAGTTTGAATACTAAATTTGAGTTTTGTGCAATTATACAGGAAGTATTGGTAAGGTAAATTAGTTTAACTTGTTATTTAATTTTGTCCATATTCTCATAATTTCTTTATATATGACAATGATTATCTTGGAGTCACATACAACCGTCTGATTTGAAATCCTCATATCATTTTCTAATTACATATATTGACAACACTTGGGCAGTATATGACTATTGGTATTGGTATATAGCAAATAATGTCCATTAATGCTGACCAATGAGGAAGAATTGTAAATATTCAGGAACTGTGTGATTCATTTAAATTTGTAACTTGTGAGTATGTCAAATAGGTAAATATGGGTATTTTTATGGCCTACATTGTATTAATTTTTTTAGGTTCTACAAAGTAAATGAAATAACTGGTAAATTAATTTCATATCCTGGTATTAAGGCTCAGTGAATAATTGTAGAATTTCGTATTGTTTTTGGAGGTCGCGACTGTTCGTAGGTGTTACCTGTGCATTTTTCCCGTGCCTCGAGTTGGCCATGGCGTGCGGCGCCGGCAGCGGCTTGTTCGCCCACACCGATTCTGCGGCGCGCACAGACCGCGTCTCCAACATGACACTCCGGCTGGTGGCTCGCTGCCTCCGCCCTCACTGCTCCATCTCGCGCCGCACTCCGTCGCACTGCACCACACTGCAACACCACACGCACCACTCTCACCACCCCCACGTGCGGTCACGCAACACACACACTCCTATACCACCACAAAAACCACCGATTGTTTGTTGTAGGACGTGCGAAAATCCGATCGAAAGCTCTCTGCCGATCAACCAGAGATATCCATCGAGAACCCACAATTACACCCCATCTAACATAATTTTTTTATAAAACAACTATTTAATGTTAATTCTATTTATTGGTTGTTACGTTTTTTAAGTAATTTTCTCACAAAATTATCACATTTGTGAATTGTTACGGAAATTTTCTCATTAGTCGGTGGGGCAGCGATGAATCAATAGACAAAAGAAAGGATTTATTTTTATTGGTGCTCCGAAACATAGACAAGCTACGGCATTGAACCATTACAAATATTGACAGATTTTCTTTCTGATAATAATTCAATTCAGCATCCCTTAAGCAAAAGGAGTTCGGCATTTTAACGAAATAGATATTTCGTATTATACTTTAACAAATTAAATTACATTGTAATAGTGATACTATTTGAATCGAAACCGTGGGCACAGATAGCAAAGATAGACAGAAAATGTTTTATCTATAGCCTATATGTCTTGTTGGTTTTTGACTTTCAAGTCTCACGTCCACAGATGGAATTAACATATTGATCAATTTGCGGAAAAACAACATTTATTTTATGTCGTGATACATGTTCTTTGACGTCTGCTAGCAGCAAGAATGTCAGATTCAGAGGGCAGTAATTATTCAGGAAGCGGTTCAGAGGCGGGTAGCGTGGTATCCAATCGGTCGAGACGAAGTCGCAGTGCCGCGTCAAATCGTTCAGTTAGGTCCCATTCTGGATCCCGATCCAGGTCACGTTCGCGTTCAGGAAGTCGCAGTCCTTCTCGGAGTCCTTCCAGGTCGCCATCCAGGTCTAGATCGCGCTCCAGGTAATGGATAATCCTAAGTAATTAGATACGATTGTAAGACGTGTTTCTTCATCGTGCGATTGTCACAGGAGCCGTTCAGCAGGTTCAGGTGCTAGCCGTCATGGTCGCCGCGGTCGCCACAGAAATGATGAAGCAAAGGAAGCGTCTGGTGATGAAGATGTTGAGGTTAGCATTTTAAACGAAAACCTCAAACTTATATGTAAATAATTAAATGTAGTTAATTTCGTATTGTAACGTACAAGATTACATTTATTTTATGTTATCTCATAATCTAATAATTGCCATTCCTATTTTTATGTACATATGAGACTGGGGTAAAGACAAATTAATAACAATGCTGGATATCATGCTAGCTAGCCAGGAAATATTACATACCTGTTGGAGCAATTGCTCTTCCATTGAAGATGAGCTGTCATTAGTGGTGTAAAAAAACCTAATGTTAACAAAAAATCACAGTTTCAACTTGCTTATGTTATGATGACTTAATCTCAATACTGTTTCAGGTTTCTTATAATGTCTAATGTTAGCCTCATATCACATGTAATTTGTTAACATAACTTCCAGGATGAGCAGGAGCCCGAGGGAGAAGATTTAGTGGACTCAGAAGAATATGATGAGGATGAGGAAGAAGAAAGACGGAGGAAAAAGCGCAAGAAGGATAATAGATTTGGAGGATTTATTATTGATGAAGCTGAGGTAGATTATAATATTGGTATATATTCAAACATGACATAATATTTTTAGACATAAAATTAAATCTGATACAAAATATCCTTATGATACATGCAGTGATAGCCTAGTGGTTAAGAATTCAGCTGCTCAATCCTATCTCATTCCACTGCTGGACATAGGCCTCCTCCAATGAGCCCCATCGCACTCTGTCCTCGGCTAAACCCCCCATGGATAGGCACTCTGGGGGTGCTGGGTTCATATCCATGGCACACACCTTTTTACAAAAGTGTATTTAAAATTTAAATATCACTTGCTAATGGTGAAGAAAAACATCATGAGGAAAGCTTCACCCCTTAGAATTTATAAAAAAAAATTCAAAGGTGTGTGAAGTCTGCCAACCTGCACTTGGCCAGCATGGCAGACTATGGCCTTAATCCTATCAATATGAGAGGAGACTCATATTCGAACAGTGGAATGAGAAATGGGTTGATTATTATTTATTATTATTGATTTAAACTCTATCTATAGCTCTATCTAAACTGCTATATAAATCTGTAAGTCCTGCCTGTTTGATTTTTGAAGATGATAAGGTATATCGGTAAACTTTTTTGTTAACATATAGCAATAAATATCAACAGTTATTATTGTTTCTTGCTTCAGTGGAAACAATTATTTCTTTTATATGTTTTGTGTGTGTTATTATGGTCTACTCATTATATATGTATAAATTTATATTACATTATATGTACATTTATAATCAGTCCTTTAAATTGATAAAAATCCTTAATGGGAAATTAAAAAACTTAAACATTCATACTTTTATTCAAAATTAATATCTATAATTATGTATATTATAGTCACAGATTAGGTGTTATGAATATATATAAAAATATTTAAAGCTTATTATTGTATCATTCTAGGTAGATGACGAAGTTGATGAAGACGATGAATGGGAAGAGGGTGCTCAAGAGATGGGTATTGTTGGTAATGAGGTAGATGAAATTGGACCAACTGCTAGGGAAATTGAAGGACGACGAAGAGGCACTAATCTGTGGGACTCTCAAAAAGAAGAAGAAATTGAAGAGTACCTGCGAAATAAATATGCAGATGAAAGAGCTGCATTGAGACATTTTGGTGAGGGTGGTGAGGAAATGTCTGATGAGATTACTCAGCAGACTCTATTACCTGGCATTAAGGATCCCAACTTATGGATGGTAAAATGTCGCATTGGTGAAGAAAAAGCCACTGTTCTTCTACTTATGAGAAAGTTCATAACATACCAATCAACACAAGAACCATTTCAAATCAAATCAGTTGTAGCACCAGAAGGTGTTAAGGGATATATTTATATTGAAGCATACAAGCAGACTCATGTAAAAAATATTATAGACAATGTAGGTACATTAAGAATGGGTATTTGGAAGCAGGATATGGTTCCAATTAAGGAGATGACTGATGTGCTTAGAGTTGTTAAAGAACAATCAGGCTTGAAACCAAAGCAGTGGGTGAGGCTGAAGAGAGGTTTATATAAAGATGACATTGCTCAAGTTGATTATGTTGATTTGGCACAGAATCAAGTACATCTGAAATTACTTCCTAGAATAGATTATACAAGACTGAGAGGCGCTTTAAGAACAGTACAGAGTGAAAGTGAAGCAGCAAAGAGGAAAAAAAAGCGCAGGCCTGCTGCTAAGCCCTTCGATCCTGAAGCTATTCGGTCCATTGGGGGTGAAGTCACATCAGATGGAGACTTTTTAATATTTGAAGGCAACAGATACTCAAGAAAGGGTTTTTTGTACAAAAATTTTACAATGGCCGCCATTTTAGCAGAGGGTGTCAAACCAACATTGACAGAATTAGAAAGGTTTGAGGAGCAGCCAGAAGGAATTGATATCGAGCTGGCGGCACCCGCTAAAGACGATCCAACTAGTTTGCATTCCTTCTCAATGGGGGATAATGTTGAAGTATGTTCAGGAGATTTAGCGAACTTACAGGCAAGAATCATCGCCATTGATGGCTCTATGATTACTGTTATGCCAAAGCATGAAGTCCTAAAGGATCCCCTGGTCTTCAAACCTAACGAATTAAGAAAGTACTTTAAGCAGGGAGATCACGTCAAAGTGCTCGCGGGTAGGTACGAGGGCGATACAGGACTAATTGTAAGAGTGGAGCCACATAGAGTCGTTCTAGTGTCAGATCTGACGATGCATGAACTTGAGGTTTTGCCGAGAGATTTGCAGTTATGTTCGGATATGGCAACCGGTGTGGATTCACTCGGGCAGTTCCAATGGGGCGACATGGTACAACTGGATCCACAGACCGTGGGCGTAATAGTGCGTCTCGAAAAGGAGAACTTTCACGTTCTTGGCATGCAGGGAAAGGTGATCGAGTGCAAACCTCAAGCGTTGCAGAAACGACGCGAAAATCGATTCACCGTCGCTCTGGACTCCGAACATAACACAATCCAGAAGAAGGATATAGTGAAAGTTATCGATGGTCCGCACGCTGGTCGCAATGGCGAAATAAAGCACCTGTATAGAAACTTTGCGTTTCTGCAATCTCGGATGTACCTCGATAACGGGGGTATATTTGTTTGCAAAACTCGACATCTTCAGCTCGCGGGCGGGGCTAAGAACGCAACAACGACCAATGGGCTATCATTGGGTTTCATGTCGCCGCGAATCCAGTCGCCGATGCATCCGTCTGGTCGCGGCGGTGGCGGCCGGGGCAGAGGCCGCGGCGGCAGGGGCGCGGTGGCGCGGGATCGCGAGCTCATCGGACAAACGATCAAGATTACGTGCGGACCGTACAAGGGCAACGTGGGCATCGTGAAGGACGCCACGGAGAGTGCAGTGCGTGTCGAACTGCACGCCATGTGCCAAATCATATCTGTGGATCGCGGACACATCGCGGTGGCCGGTGGTCCCGGCGGCATCGCTCGCGGAGGACTCTCCAGGTTAGTATGTCTGATTCGGTACGACATTATCGTTAGGGGCCGTTTAAGTATTACGTAAGCACTATAGGGGGGCGGGGGGTCTTTGCTTTGCTTATTTTTGATGACATGGGGCCTGATGGCGTAGATCAGAGTTTCCTAACCTTTTTTGTGCCATGCCCCACCTTAAACTTTGTCATTTTCTTTTCTTTCTTTGTCATTTTCTTCAAAGAGTTAGAATGTTAATAGTAGTCATAAATAGTACACTACTTACTATATTCTCCAATTCTACACTTTGTGGATTGTTCTTGTTGAAATAGTTTTGTGCTTCTGCTAATTTATCCAATGCCTGCAATATATAAAAAGGTTTGTAGTAATATAATAACATGCGTACATAACAGGTAATTATCATAAGAAAAAATTGTGACTTCCATCCAATGAATACAATAATATGTTACCTCTAGATAAACATTCAAAGTATCCGTAGACGCTGTGTGGGGACCACCTTGTACGAGCTCAGCCAATTCACGAGATACCATGTAATAGTTTATTACATGATCCAGAGCTTTCACTGTTTTCTCCATATCTATGGTGAAATAGGAAAACACATTTCCAAATTTAATAAATGATCAAAAAACCGTACCACATCAAATACATCACGTAATTTTTTAATGTAATGTTTCAATCATCATCCATAGAGAAATCATGCAAACAATTTGCATTTCAATCTAAAGAGTGTTTCCATATGTACAAAGTCACTACATGTCAGTCTAGTATATATAGTGACATAACAATAAATGTGTTCAAAAATACATATTGAAACCAATTCTTATTGCCATGGTCCTGTTTGAGATAGGTTAAAGTAAATGGGTAGAATGGACTTCTTATAGCTATTGTCTGCTCATTTTTAAGGAAATAAAATACTTGTCATATATTTAAAAGTGCTAGCACAGTACATGTACAGTTCAGAATCTGTATTTTTCCCCACAGATGCTGCATACATTGTGTACTCTGATGCTATAATATACCTCAAATCCTATTAGTATGTATGTATAGTCTTAAAACACAACGATCAAATGAATAGTTCTCCGAGTTACTTTGATGTATCTGCTGCAAGCGGGCTGTGTCTCCATAAAGTGGCAGCACTGCACTCTCAAGTTGCTGTAGCCGTTGTTCACATGCTCCAAGCACATTGCATACATCCCCAGCCAGGGCAGAGCTCCTGTTTGCAGCAGCTTTCAGCTCCTGGATGTTAGTCATCTCCTAGAACATGGTATAAAAGACATACTATTTCATATACATCTTCTGATATGTTGCAGTGATAACACCATCATTTTGAATTTAGCCAAATCCAAGTGAACGCCTCTTTACAAAAAATGTGCATTTAAAATTAAATGTCTTGTAATGGTAAAGAAAAATATGGAGAGGAAATAAATTCTCAATTACATTATTTAAGGCCTGTAAAGCCTGCCAATCTGAACTTAGCCAGTGTAGTAATTTACAGCCCTAACCCTTCTCATTCTGAAAGAACATCATAGTCAACAGCAGATCAATAAAAAGGTTGATGGTGATTTGATTTATCAATTCAAATGCAAAAAGCTTATACTAAATAATGAAGTGACATCATTAAAGTCTAATGTATAAGAACTAAGAAAACAGTAAAAATTTGTTAATTCTTATACTTTTAAGCTTAGTTCAGTTGCAGCTGACATCAATTTACGCCCCTTAATTTCTATTGATGTCATTAATATGTACAGGAAATACGCAATAAACAATCATAGAAAAAAACTTATATAATGGTAAGATGGGTTATAGCTAAAAAGAATATCGAAAGTATTAAATAACGCATTCTAATACCTTTTTTAACTTCATTTCTATTTCAAACTTTTTCTCTACCGCATACATAATTAACACAAATTAAACCTAATCGTGTATATTAGATTGCTTATTTTCCGCTTTATGAAGCTTTAAACAGTAAACTAAAAAAATTTCATTTCCCGCTTTGATTATTCTAGAATAAAAAAAACTATAATAATTATAGTATTCGACAAAATGAAAACACAATTCCTCAACCTCGTATAGATATGACAGGTGACTGTTGACACAATTGACAGTCTTGGACATATAGCTATTATATGTAGAGTAGGGAATCTACGGCTGCCTGTAAGCGGCAAAGTCCGACGGTTGGAAAGAGAGAAACGGTTGTAATAGCCCTATTTCTTTTTGTCTCACCACTGACGCATGCGCAGTAAATAAAGAGCAGCTTATTTTTCAAATAATGACCTGACGCTAGTTACTGTGCGTGCGCAAGTAGAAAGAGACAGATAGGTACTTTCATTTGCTTACTCTTTTTTTTCGATGGACAAATTTTAGGCTAGCTTCCTACTCTACGTATGATATTTCAATGGTCCAGAGTTTTTGACAGAGAACTGCTGATTTTCTAACTTCATCAATGGTTCCATCTATGCTTTATCTACTATGTGTTATACGTAACCTCCATGGTGATCAATCAGGATAGTTCAGCATTATGGTGATTTTATTTGTAAGTACGATTTAATATTGTCTATTTAATGATTTATATTAAACATAGGATATTATCATTTTATATCGCAAACAACTACGCTCCGTATATCCGAACACAAGCATGGTGACGTGACGTGCATCGTCAAGACGTGGCTGACATCTGTAGTTTTGGTACGTCAAGTCAAGTAATTCCTCTCTCTTGCGCGAACGTTGTATTACAGTTTTTGTGAAACTAAAACTTGTTGTGTTCAATATTTTAGCGTAAATACAGAAAATACATGTAAGTATTTTATCGATCGGTACTAAAGACACATTCATTTAATTTTTTAGCTTCATTTTTATACAAAACCTCATTCATATCCTTTTTACAGAAAATGGACCAAATCGCAAAGTTCGTAGAACCTGGCAAGCAGTTTGCTAAAGATTCAATCAGATTAGTTAGAAGATGCACAAAGCCAGATAGAAAAGGTATGTATATTGGTATTGTAGTGTAAAATCTAGATCTTTCTATAAATCGTAGAACACCGAATTCTACATACTACATAAATATATGCATGTACTTTAAACCCCAATAACAGTTATTGGATCCTGTTTATCAGGTTTAATAAATAAAATATGTATTAGAAACTGTCAGCTAACAAAAATAAATAGTTATATTGTAATTGGAATATTGATCAATGTTACAACACATAATAACTCAAGTGACCAAGATGAACATGCTTTAATTTTCTTGTAAGATTAGCTGTTATAATTACAATCAGCCAATAATGAATTAATGTATTCATTTTCAGAATTTCAGAAGATCGCAATTGCCACAGCCATTGGCTTCTGCATAATGGGCTTCATTGGGTTCTTTGTAAAGCTGATACACATCCCCATCAACAACATCATCGTTGGATCGTAAACTGTACATACTAGTTAGCTGTAACCTACTCTAAGCCCCCATGTCTTAAGTTAATTCTCACTTTCATATTCCTTATTCTGTTTTTATTAGAATAAATTATTTCATTTTGTATATATGTAGTTTTCTGTATTGATTTTGATATTGCTCTTTGTCCTTATACTTGATCTGTGGTATTTCAGTAATCAGATTACCATAATACAGGCTTTGTCATATTGGAAAAAGTTTATTGGGGAAAATAATGGGCAACGGAAACAGATCCATGGGGCCTGTTCTGTTAAAAGGAATTTATCTGAACAAAAATATTTTCCCCTCTGGAGATGATGAAGTTATTACGTTTTTTATGTCTCTACATATCAGCCTATACAATAAGTCAAATGAATTAAAACATAGACATCATCACACCTGTAATCTTCAATAGGTAGGCAGACGAGTATGGTACACTCTCACATTTCACCAGTAATGTTTACATCCCGGTGCGGAGGTGCGGACCCATTGTCATACACCAGGCACAGATCCAGAGCAGTCACTACTAGAATTCTAAATTTAATAAATCCAATAGTACCTGACCCGGAATTTGACCCTAGGATCTCCCGTTTGGCAGTCGTGCTTGCAACCACTTGACAAACGAGGCAGGAAGTCATTGAATTAATCTACCATTATATAACTGCACCAACCTGCACAGGAGCTAGCGGACAGTGCTCCAGGTTGCCCACCTTTATAGAAGAGACCCTTGTCTAGTAGTGAAGTTTAAAAAGGGCTGCAGTGAAACTTTATATGTTGACAACAACAAATAGAAGTATCTTACATACTGGCAGGAAAATTAAAAGTTTTATATCTTAACAGAAAATATTTTATTTAGGCATTTTAAAAATCAGTTTAAATAAAAATTAAGTCAAATCACAATGGGAACATGGCTCATTGGTATATACACGATAGGTCTGTTTCAAATGCACTAATCTTATTTAAAACAGCTATTATGTTATCCATAGATTTTTAAATTAGCCATTAATATGGTATGCAGGAGACCTCAGCATTTCAATTTCTTTAATTGTAGAGTTATCAAATGCTGTACAGATATGGTTCCGTTTAAGATCATCAGATTTTAAACATTACATACATTTGAAAACCATATCATAATAAAGATCTGCATTTATACTGATACCAGGTACTAAATAAAACAAAGGTGATTTTATAGAAACATATTTGTGAGCATCAAGAAGAGAATAGGAACTATTGGAGTAATATTTTTAACAGACCAATTTATATAAAACTAAGTTTGCCATTGTTTTAGTGTTGAAAATTTTTCTAATGCAAAATCAGTTAGGTACATAAATTACAATATACTAAGCTACCTTTTTATTTTAATTCAAATCAAATAGGTAGAGATCATTCAACGGTAAAAGAATCTGCCTTAAAAGAATGGAGTCGACACGGTGTCAAGTAAGGGAGGAATTTGTTATAAACTTAAAC
>DWMF01000858.1:0-12913 GCA_018244815.1 Parelbella polyzona | reverse complement strand
TGTTGGAGAAAGAATGTATGTATATATAAATGTCGTCTGTTCAAATGAATATGTAGAGTGGCCCGAAGTTTAAATTATTAGTAAAGCCGACTAATAATTCGAAGGTTGGGTGACCTAGGACCCACCTAGGACAAATACTTTTGTGATGAGCCCAAGTAATTAGTATTGGTATAAGTACCTATAGATTTATATGCACACATATATGTATGTAGTTTATCGGGAGTGTGGTCACCTTAGCACAGGCACTGCCTAGCTTGGAATCAGATAGCCATATGGGATGTCCCAAGATATTTCTTTACTTACAAATACGTAATAGTAGAGATTTTTACAACACGAAAACAGAATTCGGAACGGCCGGCCCCATCTCGGGCTCGATCTCTTGCAGTGTTTAGAGAGCTAGAAAAAGTCGTGACGAGTGCATTGACACCGATAGATTTTTATGCATCTAAAATGTCTTTATGAATGACATGAATAGGAAAAGATCACTCGACTGGCTAAAATGTGTTACGATAGATAAGGCGTCGCACTAAACGTTTTTTATTCGTCTCGTTTTCCTCTTCACTTGTTGGGGAGTTGTCAAAACGTGACATGTTTAACTGAACCGTGCAATATTTCACCGACGCACACATGTTGCGCCGTAAAAAAAACTGCTTACCGGACTTTTATTACACTATTACAACACTATCATTGCCGTTTAAAAGAAGAAAACATTAAAACAGCTGGATTTTTATACTTAATTACATGTACGGATGACGTGATGATGGTAGTTTTCACTTGGTGTAGAAACACTTATCAAAATATTGGCAAACAGCAGACCGACAGTTTTACAGCGAGAGCCTCAAGCACCTTTATGAGTCAGGTTGCGAAATTGTTACGATGCACAGTACGCATCGAGAAAGCGGTAGATGACTCGATCTAAAACATTAAAATTGTGAAATCTGATTGCAGTTCGTAAAATCAATCCACTCGCGTGTCTACCTATTTCACTTTACTATTAATTCTATAGAGCATCCTTTCATCAGATGCCATGTCTGTTACTGAGAATTGACAATAACGATCTACATCATCGGCGGACTGCATCGCAAAGGGGAACAAAAGATCGTCTCAAAGGATGCACTTACAAATCGGATGAGCGAAAATAAACGGAAATCATGATGATTGTGTAAAACGTGCGCTGGATATCGACGGTGCAACGCGAAGTGCCAGGTTTAATAAGGTTGAACGATAGATGTGAATAGGTCGGCAACGCGCAGCGCGCGGACGGCGCGGAGGTGCGCGGGCGCATTCGTCTCACTTTCACACTTTCACTGGTTCATCGGCCCGCGCCTCGCCGCAACAATGCCGCCGATGTTGCAAAACTGATTATCCAATGCACACGTCATCGCCTTGGCGCGCTAATACAATCGTCGCTTAGAAACCATCCGACGATCTCTGAATACTTAGATTAAAACAACGATCAAAAATCTACATACATACAAGAGAAAACAAATAATAAACAGCAAAACGTCACAATCACGTCCTCTCTCTCTCTCTGCGAGTACATAAAGATAAATAATAAAGATTTAATATAACGAGCGTAGTGATCCATCCGTTCGTGATTCTTCTTTTCGCGGAGTGCGCCGCATATTATAACCGAACCGTACACGACCGAATTGTGAATCGTTACGAGTTTAATGTTCGTAACAGTACGCGGGCGTGATGGCCGCGATATGAATTCGAATTTTGGAAAAACAAAGATGACATCGGCTGCGGGCGACGGTCGGACAATGCGCTCGCGGTGAATCTATCGACCAATCAACGGTATAAAATGAAATAAAACAATGACTATGAACAAATTGAACGGCACATAATGAGAAACAATTGAAAATCATTCCAATCCTTCGCGACGAACACGCGAGCCGGATCTCGACGAATCACCGAGTTACAATTACGTTGTGAAATTGTGCCCAAATAAAAATAAACCTTTTGTAAAGCACAGCACGTCTTATTGTAAAAATAAATGAGCGATGCCCATATTATAGACGGTTTGAGGCGCCCGTTTAATTTCACTTGATTAAAGGAATATGTATTTTCAAAAGCCGACTTTAAACACGTATGCGAGTTTGCAAAATAGCGTGCTTAATTACTGTGCCCCTCTTGATGACACAGCGTGATTATATTTAGCCCAGTTACTTTCAGCATACATAACTACCGAGCGGGGAACGTCTAGTTTAAGCCAATTAAGTGTGGTTTTTTGTATGGAAAACAGTGTAGCGGCAGCAACCTTTTATTTCAACGTTTCATACAACGTGAACGACCGCAGTGGTATGAATAATAGTAATTAAGCATTAATGCATTCGATATAAAAGCTTATTACATTATGTATTAGGTTCAAATAAGACAATGATTTAAGAAAAATTACTGTGAATTTACAACGCGATACAGACACTCTAACACTTTAAACATTCTTTCTAACTTAAACTATAATTATGTGACACGAATATACTGTAGTAAAAAAATGTATAATTTTATATTTTAATAGGTCATTATACACTAAATAAATATCTACATATTCGGATGTATTATTTCGATCGAACAATGTCACGGGTAGTGTTCGAGGCGAGGCGGCCTCGTCACCTTGCGTTGATGTTTATGAGGCTGGTTGAATTTATATCGCCGCATGTCGGTCGACCCGGGGCGCATTAATTCAAGGTCTTCGCGTCCCTACGACGCCTGTTCGCCTCCAATGTTAAAAGTTTCACGGTGCACTCGTATGTCGGTACATATGTACGTACGTGCACACAGGTCGACCGTACGAAAAAAGACAACGGCTATGAGGAAGAGCGGCAGACTTGTTGTTGCTCCAAGGTGAGATGAGGTTATTACCGAGACAGTCCCATCGTGAGCGTGCGCGATGCGATGTCAATGTTGGCTTTTTTTACTTATATTCCAGTAAAACATGTATTAACAACCGCTCGGAAGGACGATCAAAATATGTGTACATACATATTACATACATATATTATGTATATTATGAATAGTTCCACTTTGTTTACACATAGAACATAAGCGTTCACGTGTAGTTTCCATACATATATGTATTACAATATGCAACATACCTACTATTCTCGTGAAGTTGGAAACGCGTAATATTTTGGAGAAACACTTGGGCGCCATATTTGGATGGTTCAACACATATGTATGAATGTAGGTTACATGTAGAGACAGTCGAGCAATAGAAACATCTAGAATACCTAAAACCCTTTCTCTTCGTTGTTACATATATGTATGTAAAACAATAAGTGTAGGTCAAACTGCAGAAACCATTTAGAAAGTATGTACCTACATATATAGAGACGCGGCAACTGAACTCACACTATGCATTGACGGCGTTTTGTTGTCAGCAAATTCTTGCTCACCGTGAACTTAATAGAAGTTGAAACGACAGTGAGGATTTTATATCAAATAATATACTTCTATAAATCTATATGATATGCTACTGTTTGACCAGTCTATTAATTGTCCGAACAGAAAATATGGGACATAGAAACAAAATGTTTCATTTTATTTTATACTTTCAGTGTTTAATACGTTAAGTGTTACTCGGACAGCCCATATAATGAACCGATACGATTTTATCACTTCCTTTCAAGAGAAGCTTATTAACGAGAGGAAATAAATTCGCCACAGTCAATAAAATATCGGTAAACTAGATCGTGGGAGCTCGTTTTTTTGTAAAGTCACGTTTTCTTGGTATTTTTTTTTCATTTGATATACACGCTATGTGGTGATATTAGGAAATTATTTATTTGTATTCAAATTAAATTTAGGTGACAGTTTATGGATCCTTTGATAGATAGCGCCACATGTAATCTAATCGGCGATGATCGAATACAGTATGTAAAAAAACTCATCAAATAAATCTATACACACAAATAGTGATATCTATATGCACAATAATTTGCGGGTGATATATGCCAAACACGTGTTACGTGTAGCTCGACAGACAATGCTTCACTTAATTATATTGTTATATAGATTACTGTAGGTAGCCTGTTTTTATTATTATTGAATCATCTATTATTATAATTTTACAGTCCATTTTTTAGAGTATTTATACACTATTCGTATCGACTTAACTTACTATAGTTGTCACGGGATAGCTTAACTAAATTCGTGTTATTCAAGATATTTCGTCACCTTTCGTCTACCGCCTACCTTACCATTCCATGTACGATACTCTGCCTACCCCTTAAGTGCCTTCAAATAGAGGCGTGATGTTACGTCATAACATCCGACGAGAACAAAACAATAAGGAAAGTGAATAAACATATCAAAAACACCGCGGAGAGACCGTGGAACATTATTGTACACCGTAAGCCGCTGATGGCCGGATCCCTCGATACGACGGGTGGCGCACGGTAATATTATGCAAACACCTCTTTTGTTGGCACCGATGCCGGAACAATGGCGGTGGCTGTCGAATAAACTCATTGTGCCGAATGTGAAATCGGAATGATCCCTTTGTAACGGGAAAACAATAACCGCCGCCCTGATATAGGCGCGGAGAACAACTGAGCGCGCTCTATGTACGTCGTGAATCATTCTTTAATCATCTTTAATGCGGTTTATTGTTGCCTTCCACTTGCCAATATATGCACACGCGCGCACGCACAGGCATATGCATACGCACACGCATCGAGTTGATACTTTAATGTCATATATAAATAACAACTGTAATGTAAACCCAATTTCCTGTAATAGATTACGATAGGTACATGCACAGATAGAGTGCATTTCATTTAAGCTTTCCAAGGATTAATATAATTTATGTATCACTGGTGTTTACCCTTTAGTAACAATTTTGTTCAAATTAATATCTGATTTCTAATTTAAATTATTTTTAAAATAATGTTCTTTTAGAACAACTTTTTTCGGACATTAAAATAGACAATCATAAGTTGAAAATACACTTAAATATACGCTCATCCCATATAGAATTTATAATAAATATGTATAATCGTGTCGTGTATTGTCGGGTGTAGCAAAGTTTGAAAATCCCAGTGGTAGCTCGGAGCCCGAGTGTATGGTAAATGGCAGAATGCACACCCCCTATTGCATGGGACGAATAATATAACAGGTGAAACGTATTAATACCATTTTATTCCTGCCCACCCCTTCGGTGAAATACAGGCGTGTTTATGTAGGACTAATAATATACGTATAAAGAATACGTAGGTATGCAAATATACGTTTTTTAATACAGACGAGGCACGCAGTCATTCCGCCCTAGGTTTCCCGCGCTAATTCCTAGCCGGGAGTAACAGTCGCGTGCCCGGCAAGTTATTTGTAATATTCGTGTCTAAAATTACGTCGCCCGCGCTAATGTCCAGGGTAATGTCCCTATGTTTAGTATGGGGTAAGGTACGAATTACATTATTCGTCTCCAAGTTTCGTCTCCAAGTGTATCAAAAATAAACTAATAAATTATAACAATGGGACGTACATTTAAAATTACTTTGTTCAAAACTTCAAAACAAACAAAACATAACGTAATTAATCCCTGCATAAAGGAATGATTTGCTAATCTTCGCCTTATATGCAAATTGCACAAATACCACCCTCCCACAGAGAATTTAAAATGACATAAAACGTTTAAACAATTGTTTTGTTTAAATGTGTCACAGTGTTTATATCTGTTGATCATGTAACTTTTGTTTAGTGTCTGTTACGTCACTCTTCTGAAACTTTTGTTTGGCCCTTTGTACTAATTTTAAATAGGAAACCATTTAAAGGAATGATTTATAAAGGAATAAAGGATAAAGGAATGTTCGCTAAGGCTAAAAGTTTAATGAATAAAAAAACAAAAGAAAATGATTACGAGTTACAATTACTGCTGACGAGGTCTGTTTTACGACTAATTGCAGACAACATAAAGAAGATATACCGCAATTGGGGAATTAATAGTAGGTTTTGTTCGGGACACAGTTAAAAAAAAAACGCAATGCACACACGGTGCGCTCACTAACCGGTAGTTACATCGAGCCCATCGTCTCAAAATGAGATATAAATACAACCTTTCATAAACTACGGAGGGCCGCCTCAGCTTGAAAATAAATATTTGATCGCTGCGCTTGGAACTGTTATATTACGAAAAAAATGACAAAGATAAAACAAAGACAAAAAAGCATCGGTGCGTCTGTACAAGTAGACGATGAAACGGCGAAAGTCACACTGAAACATTTGGCGAGACGCACAAAAAAAAATTATATTGTTAGTGATAAAGTACTGTTAGCCGCTGATATCGTTCAAAGCGATGCGTATCGCGCGCTGAGAGCATTTACTTCATGTAGAGAAGGGTGTAACAAGATTTATATCGCTCAACCGATCATAAAACGGTTTGTTAGATAGAAGACTTAAGACGTGATATAATTTACGTTGAGTTACACGACAGGAATTAGCCGTCGCGTTAAATGCAGCTCTGAATAATATGTGAGCGAGCGTGTAATATGATTTCCCCTTTAACATAACTCATCTGTACGCTCGAATTATTGCCGCGTTTACGGGAGTGGCTTCCGGGTAAGAGTTTATGTTATTGACTGGCCCGTTGGTACAGTGGATATACAATGTGACCGCTGATTCAAAGGTCATGGAGTTCGAATTCCGTCAAGGACACATTTTTGATGTACAAAAGTATTTGTTCTGTATGAATAGAGATATTGGTATATTTAAGTCTATATAGATACTTGTATATATTATGTTATAAGCCGCCTAATTAAAATGATACAAGTTCTGCCTACTTTGGGTCCAAAAACATTAAATTATTCATCTACTTAAATTAAACGGAGATCCATTCCAACAAAAAGCATATGTACCAACATATGTACAGGTACAACAATACCTTATTTTAATACCCTAACCTACCTACAAGAAGACAGTAACAGTCGTTTTGTGTGGAGATATGAGGTCGACGTAATCAGTCAGATTAGTCGTACAACAACCCCGAGAGACAGGCGGCAGAGAGAGAGAGAGGATCCCTTCACACGGATAGAACGCAAGTACTACTTTCATTTTAACATCATACGTACTTCGTTGTTTACGATTACGAACGCGAGATGTAGCGGTTAACTAGCCGAAGATGCCTTTAGATTGGATATTTTGATAAATTAGCTTCTTGTATTGAATGAGAAAATGTAAAAGTTCCGTTAACAGTTATCTATTTACAGTAGGTACAAGCCCTTATATACTACATCGTAACATACCATCACGTGATGAGTATGGGTATCAAATATACTGCTGGCGGTGAAACATCAAATACGCTTATTGCAATAATTAAAAAAAAGTAACATCACATCTACAACCCCCGAAAGAGTAGGCAAAGGGGTGTAGCACTCTCCCACGTTCCACCAGTTGCAATAATTTATATTAATAAATTTATGCTAAATATACATATACACAATATTAATGGTTATATTGTTCACTTTTTAATCTGAAATTATTGAAACAGTCAATAGCTAACAATTGTAGTGCAGGACCTCTAATCAATGAAACTGATGCCCTATTTGGAGTCCAGTTCGGAATAATTGAAAAAAATAAATAATATAAAACTTGAATGTAAACGTGGTGTTAAGATTACGTAAATATTCTCACAAAACAATATCACACATACTGCATTATATAACATATAAACCTTTCAAATGAAAACTAGTCTACTGTTAAATAATCAGAGCATCGCAATATATGTGTAGGGACATATGAATGCGTGTGTATGTACATACTACATATATCGCAGTCATGTATGTATAACGAAACGTCCGCTTATACGACTTAGTCGTCCGGCGATAATTGCGTAAGAGGCGTGTGTAACGAGGGCTTAATTGGAATGCGCCCCAATTAATGGACGGAACGGAATGGAATGGAACAGTGCTACGACGCTCAGGAGTCCGCTGCGGCTGAGAGCCGCCGCCCGTTTCCAATTTGGAACTGGAGCGATGCGATCCGACGGTTCCCGGGTGAACGGCCGTCGGTGAAAGTCGGTGCTCGGATATGGGTCACGTGGTCGTTTACCCTCCAGGTGGGTTCGAGAAGGGCCTGCCCGACCGACGGACGTACGGGCGTGCTCGCGATACGTGTCGGCCGAAATTGGAAGGAACGTGAACAATAATTTCCGACGCGCCGAGTGAAATTTTGAATGAATCGCCTCACTTCAGCGGTCACTCGTAATCATCATTCTGATTTGAATATAATGAGATGTAATGAGCGTGACATAATCGAATTAAAAAAGCATTGTAAATTGTCACACGGTGACTTTAGTTGATAGTATACTAGATCATGTACCTAAATGAGTGATAAATGTAGACGAAACATTTAGTTAAGAAAGAATAGAGATACATACATGGTAATCGGTGCTCTCTGCTTATCCCGCAAGGGGCCTGACATGACATTATAATAATAAAATAAAAATAAAAATTAGGGTTGGATGCGAAGAGCTGACGATCGAGGTCAGTGGCGTGCCATTGGAGAGGACTATGTCTAGCCGTGAAGGGGAGTAAGCTGATAATGAATGAATTTTTCATACAACCACTAACCCACCCACCCACTAATCAACCCACTATCTCTCAGTATACAACCGGGATCATGAAGGCATTAGTGTGGGAGCGCTATATGTACCTTTGATTTAAAAGACGTATTCAACAAGTATTCCGTATACGTTACACAATAGATATGGATTTCCATAGATCTGCGGGAATCGTATCGGAGCACGACCGTTATCTCGAACAGCTCGCCGCCGCACCCTGTCCGCGCCACCTCACCGTGCCCACAAAAGGAATGCTTTAGTAACACCCGCGGAGATATAATTTAAATAAATGGTTATTATAAAAATTCAGGTTCTTTTTTCGTTGCGAAGACATTCAAAGAAAAACAAAAACTTAATGAATATCCCCTTTTCAATAGTTTAATTACGTTCAATTTACATGGTCTTGGTTATCATACGTCATTCTTTTATATTAAGAGAAATTATTGAGCTCGAAATATTTCACATGAATATCTTATATTCTTCTGAGTAATGCATAAGTAACCAGTATTAAGAAACATTGTTTAAATATAATAAACATTGTAAATACCTACTTGTTAAATTATGAGAGCGGACGTATCCTAAAAGTACATACATATAGGTACACATATATAATCAGGGTATCATTACTTACAATACTATTAAGAATATATCAGAACAAGATCAAATGCACACCGAACGTCCATTAATTCAGCGCAAAGGTCAATCGGCCGTGCGCAGTGTAACTAGTGCCACCATAATAAAATATGTGTCAGTGAATCATAGAGTTTGTGGGGCGTGAGCAACACGAATCGACTCTACATACAACCGTAGGTACGTTACTGTTAGAACAATTAAAGCGTATCAACGGGGACACTCTATTATTTTGCGGTTAAGACACATCGTATAACGTTATATATAGATTATTAAATGTTTATGTGTATACAACAACAACAACACAGTATTCATAAATAACAAACAGACGGTCACAACTATTACAACCATTTGCCGTATTGATGAGGACACAAAAACAAATGAATCTTCTAAACTAGGCAAGACTTGTAACATGCACGTAAGCGCCCTTCAGAGATCTGAGTCGTAACGCAATAAGCACAGTGGCTAGCATACATTTTATCGACGTAAGTACATAAATTAACTTAACAAACAATCGAAGCCCGCTTGCGTGTACCAATAGAATGATGAATGTTGAAGAAAATTAGGTCTGTGAGTAATAAGTATTTGATATTTCGTGCTCCCTGCCTTCCTCAAAAAAATGCAAGAAACATAAACACATATACATAATATGTATATACAGAGTGAGAGAGAGAGAAAGGGAAAGATAATAAAACAGTATATGAAATTGTGGTAATATATTATGTACTGAATAGGAATACACCAGTTTACGGATAGAACCATGATTTTGTACCTGGATTACAGTTATGTGACTAATTAATATGACCTTGCCCGCTTCGTGAACGGATGCAGTTGTAATAATAACCTCCTGTATTCCGTGTACATGGGTCGTTGTATGCCACAAGACATCGATGATGACTTTAATCTTTTGTTACGGAAATCTCGAAATGGGATAATCGTCCATATCTCGTCTATAGCTGATTAAAATGTCCGATGGAAAGGTTTGACGTTCAAAAAAAATTCCTATGAACGCTAACCATTTGAACTTCATTACTTTTTAATAATAAAAACTTTGAGACAGTTTCACGCAGGACAATCTGATCATATAATAGGTAGAGCCAGCGCTAAAGCCACTAGACAACTTCTTAAATTACTTCTAAAATGTTCTGTATATACCTACATCACACAAATACTTATCCCGGGTCATACTTGAACCCACAACTCCCGGATCAGCAATCGTGCTCAGAGACTGATGAATCAACGGGCCAGTCCATTCTGTTTAAATATGACCTAAATGTAAGGAAAAACCATATTGCAAGCTTTTGCAGATGAAAGCCACATAAACCCTTTTCACAGATGGACATACTATTAGAATCACATAATCTACTTAATGGATTACTCTACATATCCCGGAATAATATCAAAAATCAGGGTCCGATCTCGGAATAATCCCGCTTGCCCCAATTCAGGAAAGTATATTACTTTGTTCGAGAGAACGATTCAACGATTTTATAAATTTGTTAGAAGGCTGATATGTTTTCCGGGTGCCAAAGAAAAGTAACCAATAAATTTAGAAAGAAATTTTTTTATACAAATATTACTTCCTAACAAATGATCTGCACTACCATACATACATACACGTATCCATATAGCTATAAACACACATATAAATCGACACAAATAACTTCTCGTATACAAGCGACAAAATTGTAAACCAATATCTCATTATACTTGTAATTGGTCAAATTCATTCAGTAATGACTAGTTTACTCATGTTACTTTAGATGTAGATACATAGGTCTTGTAAGAATCGATATATTGATGATGGATAGAGTGATTCAAGCAGAACATGTATACACTGTAAATATATGTATATACAGGATACAATATTGAAGTTTTTCTCGCAGACGCCATTCTCTGACGCATCTCTGAGCATTGGTGACATACTTTTTCTAAAGTTTTAAAATTATTAAAGTGCAAAATTTTGATTCCTCGGAAAAATATAAAGAAGTCTGTGGTTAACAAGAGAAGAAAAAATGCACTCGGTGAGAATATAACGTTTAAACATATAAATGTATATAACCATAGATACAACATTAAAACCAATCTCATTAATGAGGCAAGCGTACGAATGTTCCGTGATAATAATTTAGGAACGTCTAATGGCATTCCTGACCCCATGTTGCGTTCTATAAAACCATTATGTATGTATAAATGAATAATACTATTAAATTATTCATTAACGATGGTGAATTATACATTCTTGAAATAAATCCCATTACAATTTTCCGTATGACATAATTTATTTTTTAATATTAATGCACACACAAAGTACGTTTTTGATAATTTCCCATTATGAATTATCATTATTACTTGTGTTAAAGACGTGTGTGTCCGTACGTGGTGAGCAATGAACGGAACTAATTAAATTCTCGTTGTAATTTAATCATATTATGAATGACGCTTTCAACCTTTCGTACCAAATGAGTAATCTTTATTAGAAATAACTTTTCGGTACGTAATTTTACGCCCTAACGTCCCGCCACAGACGACGGTCTGCCCGTCCCGAGTCCGAAGGTCGTCTAATAAAATTAACGACAGCGTCGCCACATTAGAATACAACCTCAAAGTATTTTACTCGCTCGGATTGCTGGATAAGCACAATCGTGTATAGATTATGTGAGGCTTCATATGTAGCAATGATGTGGTCTTTAGTTGGTACAAAGTTAACTTAATCAGGTATCAAGCAATTCTGGTCATAGTCCTTGTATTATGACAGCGCCGTGTTATAAACAAAGAGAAATTCAAAAGTGGTAATTAGAATCTTATCTAAAAATATCGACTTTGTAAACGCCAATACTTCAAGACTATGGCCTTGACCTTCTCAATATAAGAGGAGACCCATATTCCAACAGTGGAATGGCAAATGGGTCGATAATTATTATTATTATTTTTTAATACTTCAAGTCTATTTATACTATTGTAACGTGAAATCGCGCCTGTAATCCCGAAAGGGGTAGGCAGAGCAGTGTAGTACACTCCCACATTTCCCCAGTTACGTTTAAGTTCCATGGAATAAGTGGTGAGCCTATTGCCATACACCGGGCACAATTGCAGATTCCGAGTCACTACTAGAAATTCTAAACTAGAAAAATCAATAGCACCCGAACCGGGATTTGAACCCAAGACCTCCCGATCGGCAGTCGAGCTCGACCAACGAGGCAGTCTATTTATACTGTTCAGTTGATATATCCGTAAAGTAGAATTTATACTTTAAACCTTGTAGTATAACGCATCTATGACCGATTTGTCTTTCGGTCATTTGCGAATACCCCTTAAAATATAAGAGAAAAAAGATTAGTACGGAATTATCATCAATGTCACAGTAAAGGTAATTAGGGTTCATCCACACGATAAGACAAAGCATTTGAATCTTCTTTGTAGGTTTTAAAAAATAATAATCGCTCTCTTTGTGTCGACAGTTAAGCGAACCCTCATTTATCTGCGAACTATTTATTATTTGTAATAGTTATGAAATGCTCTGTTTTGGATCCTAAGTGGCTCGGTGCAATCGCTGTAGCGGATTTTTTAACATAAATATTAAACGATTTTTCCTTCGCAATACATTATTATTGTTAGTAATACTTTATTATTATTATTATATATATATTTATGTATTTAATTCTCGACTAAACGTCGGTTAATTTGAATGAAGTACGGGCTTACGCCAAGTAACTCAGTTCATGT